>JAECXJ010000025.1:500000-555560 GCA_018152295.1 Drosophila carrolli | reverse complement strand
TCCAATTGCCACCGTGGTTGGTTCCGGGGGAGGGGGTGAAGACGCAATTGCCACCGTGGCTGGTGGTTCTTATGGGCGGGCCGGGCGGTTGCCACTGGCTTTCTTCTCTCTTCTTTTAGGAAGACTATGTCGGGAGTAACTGACTCCGTTGCTAACGGCCCTTAAGGCACGATAACCAATTTCAATTAATAAGGTAAATGCTGACGGCCAATGCTGGAGTTTTATATTCAAGCAAATGCTCTTTATTGAATATCAAAATTAAAACTGAAAACATATATGACTTTCGTAAGCTATACGCGGCCGGCAAGCCGACCGCTCATGCAGCAAAGTGCTGACACTAGCAAAATCAACATAACTCACCATACCGCGCACCAATAGGAACCAGGCTCGGCCCCTAAAGGCGTTTATGCTGATTTTGCAACTAAACACTAGGGTGGTCCTATAATCACCCAAGATCTGTATCGACCTATGATTACTCCTTAACAGTGTTAACAACTCTCCCCTTAGGAATATGACCGTCTTCGGTCATCTGGAATTTTTCAACGACTTGTTGGATCTCCCATGCGTCTCGTCTCCTCCTCAGCATCATGATGAGTAGAAAGGAGCAGCTGATGAGAAGACTGGCTCTTACGCCGACCGCGAACCAGGTGTCGGTAGTTCCGGCAGATTTCACTTCCTCCTTAAGCCCTTGGATGACCTCCAAGTTTTGGTTGTTAATTCTTTGGAGCAGTGGCTTGCTTAGTGTGGGATCGTGGCCGATGATTTTGAGTATCGGGGATGCGCCATGCCCAGAGTTTTTCTTATGGCTTCACGTTGGTTTGAGTATTTGGTGCCATTTATGAAAGCCACTCGCTCGAACGTAATGAGGTGTGAGCCGTTGGTGGCTATTTCAGGGCCGTCGTCAGTGCTAACTTTAGCTGGGCACTCGTTGATTATTATTACTCCGTCATCTATTAACGTGATGGGGCTTACGTGGCTGGCTTGCGTCTCGCATAGTGCGGTACTCCCCGCGTATAGGCCTCGAGCACAAGTATCATGGGCCGCCAGTTTGCAAAACGACGCGTAAGTTGTTAGTACGCAATCGGTGACTGCTAAGACGTCGCTATTGCATTCGGCTACTGTGTTCTCCTTCAACTGCAGGATGGTGTGTTGGTGTGATACAGGGAAGATTGTGACCTTTTTACAAATTTGTTTAATCTTAGGGTATGCGATTAGCACATGGATTATACTATCGGACTGAAGGACTCTAATGTCAGACGCCTCTACTAGGATAATGATGGGGACTTCTGTGGGGTAATCAACAAATACAGACTTCAAATCATTTTGATTTAAAATTGCTGGGCTTATGATGTTGGCTTTTGCAAGCGTGACTGTAAGCATTACGTTTTGAATATCCGTTATTAGTATTCTATTCCTGGCCAAAAGTAACTCGTACAGGTGAGAAGTGTCTACTACATTATTTTGTTTTGATTTGATAATTTTATTAACGGTCTCTGTTAATTCATTAATTTTATTCGCCGTCTGCGTATTTGCTATAACCTGCCGGTTATTTGATTCAATTAAACGTGCCTTGGACATTTTTAGCATATCGAAATCGGCCGCATCAGGTGTGACCGCAATTACTTTGAGTGCGGGGCCTAGGAAGTCGTAGGCTCCTGCTCATCCAATGGTGTACCTTTAAAACAGACAACAAACTTCTAACGTATTCGGTATCGGCGTCTAACAATTTTCTCATATGACACTGTGGGAATAAATCGGACAACCTAGTAGTTTCTTCTACTATAATTGAAAATTCGGACAAGTTACTTGAATGTCGGAGCAAGTTCCTCTGTTCCCATACCAACGCAATTCCGTCCGTAATTGGGATATACTGAGCATGCGAATAATCCGTTACTCTAGCGTTAATTATGGTTAACGTTATCAATAAAATTCCCGCGATCCTGTAAGAAGGCGAAAGGTTAAAACTACTGTGTGAGTATGCTCAGGTATAGTATGTAAGAACATAAAGTACATAAGGTAAAAAATTTGTGGGGTATTTTTTGTTATTTTTGAGGTATACTTTTTCTCCTACGTCAAAAATTCTGTTTTGTCTAGTAGGGTTGCACCTATCTAGTTTGGCCTGTTGTGCCTTTTCAATATTACTTATTATTGCCAATTTCTGTTCGGCATTGGCTGATTGCAAGGCCTGCTTGGGTGGCAGCCTTGCCACTGAATGTATTGTCTTGTTAAATTCTACCGTGGCTCTCATAATAAGCTCAACAGTATCGTCAACCTTTTGCCGGATTTTCATGCACCTAGCTATCTCAGTTAGGGTACTGTGGAATCGCTCCACTTGCCCCTTTGAGCTGCTGTGTAGAGGAGGTGCATTAACAATGTCAATGTTATATTGATTTTTCAATAATGAGGTTATAGTCTCCGAGTTGAAAGATGCCTCATTATCACAATATATTGTTTTAATGTTTGGGAAAAAATTACAGCGAATTTTCAAAATTTATCTACGCATCATTTCGCCAGCATATGAGGGGGTTGGTGTGATACTTCTGATGCTTCTTGGGGTGTCTGTTGTACTTCCCATTGGTGCATGTCTTGCAGTTTACAACCACTTCGTTGGCGAGTTTGGACATATTTGGAAAGTAGTACTCCTGAAGGACTTGTTTAACATTTTCCTGGGCTGCCCTGTGAGCGCGATTGTGTTCGCAGATAATTACTTCTTTCTGTTCATTTGCACCTGTGATGTCACTCACGATTTTTTTGCAATGCCAGAACTTGGTTGCTGGGAATTCGGTCACCGAGACATGTTGGATGCCTGCTAGTGCGGAGAGGTCGCAGTAAATGGCGTTAACAACATTTACTTTTACTACCTCTTTGACCAATCCGAACAGCGAGCCCTTGTTATTGAATTGGATTATGTGTCGGTTTTTGGTCCCGAAAACTATGAAGTGTCGCCGTAAAGGCTGCTCTGCTTCCTCCAGGATTATTTAATTCCTGTAGCAGTTCAGGGGTTTATTAGTGGATTCGACCGTGTAGGTCAAAGAAAGTTCACTGTCAATAGTGGCTACGTCAGATTGGGGTTCGTTTTGTATAGCGTTTATGTTTTGTCGCGACAAAGCGTCGGCCACAAAATGTTCCTTTCCGGGTTTGTAGAATACCTTGGCGTTATGTTCTTCGATGAATGCTTTCCATCGATTAATTTTGGCATTTGTATTTCGCTCCGATACAGCGAAGGTAAGGGGTTAATGGTCCGTAAAAATCTGGATCTCTTTTGTGCCGTATAGCTAATTTTGTAATTTTCCTATAGGCCAAACAATTGCCAATAATTCTCTTTCGTTAGTTGCGTAATTGAGCTTGCAGTATTTCAACGTGCGAGATATCATTGTGATTGGCCTGCCTTTTTGGGACAGTACTGCACCGATACCGCTTGCCGAGGCATCGGTGGAAGGAAGTTTGAAATCTGGATATGTTAGTATCACATCTTCTGATGACGAAATGTCTCGCAGGCGCTCGAACGCTCTGCGTTGGGTCTCATCAAATTCGATAGCAACCGTTTTTGACATGTGCTGTTAACAGTGCCATTCTCTCCCTTTAGTATGGAGGTAAGTGGTCTAGCTATGGTAGCGAAGTCCTTGATAAAACTTCTGTAGTAGCTGGCCAATCCTAGAAAAGACCTGAGACTGAACAAATTTTTTGGTTCAGTGTACTCCTGAATGGTTTTACCTTTTCCGGGTCTGTTTTGGTTCCGATTTATGTAACAATGAAACCTAAAAATTCAACACTTTCTTAAAAGAATTTCTCATGTTAGCTTCGCACAGGCATTTTAGGACTGTGTCAATGTGTGTCACGTCGTCTACATACACGTAACAAATTTTCCCGATCTGTTCACGTAGTACGTCGTCAATCGCCGCATTTTTCAGTCCAAAGGGTAGACGGCAAAATTCATTTCACGGTCTTTCTCAGTAGTAAAAAATTGTGCCCTTCCTAGGTTCGCTAGAATCATATGAATACTTGGCATAGGGTAACGGTCGGCGATGGTTCGTTCATTTAGTTTCCTGAAATCGGTCGCCAGCCGTTTTTTCTTGTTGCCATCTGCGTCAAGTCCCTTTTTGTCAACAACCCATGTTGGGCTGTTAAATGGTGACCTAGAAGACCGGGTAATGCCATCCTTTAACAGCTGTTTGATTTCTGTGTAATGGGGTAAGGATAAAGCTTGGAATATACGGGTTCGTTAGTCTCCGTACGAATTGTGGCAATGATCGAGGTGTAAAAGGTAGCGACTAGTTAAAGTGCGAAAACACTTGTTTCATCTTAAGGATCATTTTTTTAAATGCAGCTTTTACTGAATTTGGGACTATTAAGACATCGATATTTGTGAAGTTTATGTTATCGCATTCGTGGTATTTGAGCTGTTCAGCTATGTTTCCATACCTGATTACGCTGTTACGTAAATCTAATGCCGCTCCGGCCTGCGTTAGCAAGTCGAAACCTATTATGGCATTAAAAGTGTTGATAGTATCAAGTAAAAGAAATTGAGCTTTTAGGCCGATTATGTGCATAAAGCACTTTTCCTTTATATTACTGGAGCCATGAATGGAACCCACAGTGAATGGGAGGTCGACAAGCATTATGTTCTTCAGCTCCTTTAGGGGCTTTACATAACTCTTTGCCGCTCCAGTATCTAAGAGAATTTTTATAGTTCTCCCTGCCAGTACTCGCTCAATGAAAGGCAATCGGGACCTTCCTCTATAAAATTGACGAGGTCGTTACAGTCAAATGAGTCACTGTCATCATCAATTGCATTTAGTGCGGCTGCGGCCGCGTTTTCATAATCTTGAGTTTATTCCGCGTTTGCGGTCTGCTCAACATTGTAAACCCGCTGGCGCCTTTGGTCAGTCATTCTCTCCGAACAGTTTGGTCTTTTTGGGCCCTGCAAATTTTGGTATTGGGTGTTGTTTCCCTGTCTAAATTTCGTAGGTTCCGGGGATTGATTTTGTTTACCCTGATCTACCCAGTTGTCCTGTTTACGCCATGAATTGTTGTTTTGATATTTGTTTGGCTTTTTGGAAAAATGGGGATCTTTTTCTGGTCCGCGGTTTCCCGCTTGTTTCTCGGGCGCTCGGTGTTGGCCCTTGTGAAAATCAGTATTCTGATTTCTTTGCTCAGCTACCTTGGCATATGTGGCCGCGAACATACTTCGTTCAATGCTGGCCTCTGCCTCTCTAGCTAATGCCAGTGCTTTTACAATATCTCTATGTTTTCTCTTTTCATCTTAAAGTGGCCGTTCTCTGATCTTCGCTTTATCCTTAGCTTAAGCAATATTAGTTTAACTTAGTTTTACATCAAATCGGAACAGCGGGATTGGTACATAAATGTGGATGTTGGTACTTAATTGATATAACTTAGAAATAGCTATAGACATGTTAATCACATCATTCATCATCATACACTGCTTACAGCTCGGTCATCCTGACAATTAGATCGTCCTCGATCGTGGGTTTCTAGTTTATATAAGTATTATTAAAATGTTCTTACGTTTAGTAAATAAATATAAATAATTTGAAAAGAATAAGTTAAGTTGTACAATTTTCGTTAATAATTTAGATATTAATTGTTTAAATATATATATAGGTTAGCTTAACATTTATTAGGAGTTAATTTCACACTGATTACGCCAATCTGTCCATTTTCGTAACCGACATGCTTCTTTTCTGAGACTGTTCTATTTTATCTGATGAATTCTTACGGACATTTCCTAAATCGCACTGTGGTCTATCATTTCTATCATCTAAATATTCTGTCAATGCGTCAATATTACACCCTCTCTGCTGAACTCCAAATAATAATACTGATGGTAATTATTTCGTCGTTGAATGCACTGAATTTTTTTTTTTTTTTGCGCGGAAACTTACCCGCCCAACCGACCGAGGGGCGCAGCCGTGTATCGTACGGCACGATTCGCGATAAGATAGACGCGAGATAGGAAAATAAAGGTAAAGGTCCGGGGAAAAGAGTAATAGTTAGATCAATCTTGTGCCAATGAAGCAAGTATCAATCGTTTTAGGAGCGGCAGAGAGTCAAGATTTGATATTACAGGAAAAAGTCTATTATAGTCAGAACATAATACTCTGAAAGGCTCATGCAAGGCATAGTTAGATCTACAATGATTTAAAATTAGGGGAAAATAATTTCTAGTTAATCTACTTGGCACAGAAAAGTTTAGCCGACTTAACAAGTCGGGGCAGTCAATATCACCATGTATAAGGTTATAAATAAAGATAGTACCAAGCATCGTTCTACGGTTGGCTAGGGATGGTAAATTAATCAAAAGAAGTCTACTAGAATAAGAAGGTAAGATAAGGTTTGCATCCCAGTTTAGGCGCCGTAAAGCAAAAAGAAGGAAGTTTTTTTGTACAGATTCAATACGACCAATATGTATTCCGTATTGTGGACTCCAGACGGGAGACCCATACTCCAGAATCGGACGGACTAGCGAAATAAATAAAGTTTTAGTCAAATAAGGATCATCGAATTCTTTTGACCACCTTTTAATAAATCCAAGCACTCCTCTGGCTTTATTAACCATGGACGAAATGTGATTAGAAAATTTTAGTTTAGGGTCCAAGAGAACGCCAAGATCATTTACAAGAGTTATTCTATCCAAAGAGCTGCCACTTAACGTGTAAGTCGCGTATATCGGATTGGCCCGATAAAAAGTCATCAGCTTGCACTTGGAACCGTTTAAATTTAGTAAATTATCTCGGCACCAGTTTTGAAAATTATCTAGATCGGATTGCAAGTCTAAATGGCAGGAAATGTCCTTATACTGCAGGCACAACTTAACATCATCTGCGTACATAAGTACGCGAGAATGACTTATAATTGATGGAAGATCGTTAATAAATAATGTAAAAAGTAACGGACCCAGATGGCTCCCTTGTGGGACACCAGAGGTAACACGGAGAATTTCAGAAATTGAATTTTTAAAAAGGACCCTTTGTGACCTGCCATTTAGATAACTTGAAATCCATTTAAGCAGATCAACTGGAAAACCTAATAGGTCAAGTTTTTGAATGAGAAGTAAGTGATTTACAGAGTCAAATGCTTTACTAAAGTCAGTGTAAATGACGTCTGTTTAAAAACTATTATTGAAGCCTTTTATCACAAATGAAGTGAGCTCTAGAAGGTTTGTGATTGTGGATCTACGTTTTATAAATTCGTGTTGACACGGAGAAATGATTGATCTGCAAAGGTGCTGCAAATGAGGAGTAATAATTTTTTCAAAAAGCTTAGGAATAGCTGACAACTTAGAAATACCTCTGTAGTTACTGGCTTCTAACTTGTTACCTTTTTTGAGAAGAGGAATAACAAATGATTCCTTCCAAATATTTGGGAATTGGGAGGTTTCTAGAGATAAGGTAAACAACTTGTGAAGAGGTTTGCACAGGGCCTTAGCGCAATACCTAAGCACGCACCCAGGAATACCATCGGTCCCTGGCGAATAAACAGGCTTAATACGAAGAAGATCCAAAAGAAGAGAGCTTTCTGTTAAAGTGGGACAGAATATGAGGTTTGACTTGGACATGGTGTACGAATAAGGCTGTGATGAATAATCTAAAGTAGAGTAAGTCGTTTGAAAAAATTGGGCAAATAAATCGGCTATTGCCTGATCTGTGTTTGCCGTCATGTTTTCGAACGACAGCGAGGAAGGAAAAGAATTAGATTTACGCTTGGTGTTAACAAAATTATAAAACTGTTTCGGGTCCTGAGAGAACTGGACCTTACAACGGTTTAAGTAACTATTATAACACTGAGCATTAAGCACGGTAAATCTTGACCGAGCACTTAAATATCTAGTAAAAACAGATTGAGAACCGTTATTTTTATATTTCCTAAAAAGTCTGGACTTTACATTTCTTAAGTGTGTCAACTCTTTGCTAAACCAAGGTGATTTATTGGAAGTTGACGGATAGTACCACGGAACACAGGAATTAAAAAATGAGTTTATTGCAGTGTAAAAAACATTAACTGCATCGGACATATTAATGCATGAGTAAAGATCAGACCAATTAAAGCCAGAAATAAAATTATTTAGCCTCAGAAAGTCTGCCTTGCGAAAACAATGCATTCGTTTGGATTTTTCTGATTTTTCTTCTATAACTCTACCCGTATCAAATGAAAGTTCGATTGTTGGATGATATGGATCTTCAGGTTGCGTGAGTGGTGCTACTCTGGACAGAAACACACCTTCAGGATTTGATACAAAACACAAATCAAGTAGGCGACCTAATGAATTTCGAACATGGTTTACTTGAGATAGAGATAATTATTAATGGCATATTCGGCCTTAACCAGTAGTTTGCTCCAATCCTCGTGCTTTATTGGTTGAGTTATCTTAGCTAACATTGCTTTCACTGTTCTATTTACTCTTTCCACCTGACCGTTCGCTTGAGGTGACGCAGTTGCCACTTTAAAGTGTTCAATATTATTTTCTAATAAAAAGTTGGCAAACTCTAATGAAGTAAAACACGTACCCCTATCACTTACAATTCTACGTGGTCGACTGTAATATTGAAAATATTTTGAAAAACACATATTGACTTCTTTCGTACTCGTTGAATTTACAGGAAACAATTTAACAAATTTGGTAAATCCGTCAATAATCACTAACAAATGTTTCTTTTTCGATATAACTGAGGGCAATGGTCCAAAATGGTCTACATGTAATGTATCAAAAGGAATTGGTCGCTTGGGTATATTATGTAGGGTTCTATTATTCGCATGTGTAGGTACTGTAAACATGATACAATTTAAACAATTTCCAATAAATGCCTCTATTTTAGATTTCATGTTCGGAAACCAATAATGTCTCAATATTTTGTGAGGAGTTAAATAACTCCTCACAAATAAATGAGAGTTTGGAGGAATTCAGCTGGTGAGAGTTTGGAGGAATTCAGCTGGTGAGAGTTTGGAGAGTACGGCTGGAGAGAGTTTGGAGAGAACGTGTAACGGTAGAAGGCGGCGGACTTTGGACCGAGTATGGTGCCGTGCGCAAAACGGAAAAAGGAGAAGCCGATAACTAACGGGATACGCCGGCCTATAAAAGCGGGCCGAGCGCAGGAAGCGGGATCAGTCGATCACAAGGAGTCAATCCAGAAAGATCAGAAGACAAGCAGAAAACCAGTGAATAAAACAAGTCAAGTCAACATCAGGAGGAAGCAGAGCCGCGCCGAGTCAACAGGAGCAAGATCGCTACATCAAGACGTTCGGGACTTAGAGTTGAAGTCTCCGAGCTGAGAAACAGGTAGCTGAGGTCCTTAAGGCATCACGCGGCTAAGTCCAGGCGCTTTGTTCTAATTCTGGTCGCGATTTGAGCTTGGCGTATTGCTCGGCGAATCCGACAGAATTGAATAAAATTCTGGCGTACGCCTGAATCGGCAGGCGAGAATTGTGCAGGCCCTGGTGCGACTAGCCAAGAAGGACGCGCGTCCGAAACACGGGTGTCTCGAGAGGCGTATGCGTCGAGAGCACAGTAGTTCACCGCCAGAGTCCTAGACGGGTAGCTAACCAAATCCCGAGAGCCAATGACCCGCTGCACCTAGTCTCACAAGAGCACGCGGACAACGGAGCCAGGATTCGCTCCGCAAGCAGAGCGAGGACATCGAGGACACGAGACACGATGAGCAGTTATCGCAGGCCCAGCAACAACCAAGCTACATTCCGACGTATCTAGTCCACGGCGAAGAGGCGAGGGCGGAAGCGTTCGTCTTGAACCTAGCGTCCTGCCACAGGGACTACATTGGCGGCCTTCCGGCGTATGCTTGAACCGTCAGACAGAAACTGTGTAGGCGTCTGGTGTGACCGGCCGGAACAGATCCAGGGACAGGAGGCTGTGGCTGCGAAAGGCGTACTTTTGAGAGCCCAGTGCCTGTTCACCCTAGTCTGGGAACGGTGACGCATTCCTAGACCCTCAAAAGCCCCGAGGCCAAAGACAGCGGAGGCGTTACGGAGCAGCGAGCAGCGAACAGCGAGGCAGCGGAGAGCGACGGTGGAGCGACCACAATTCTTCAAGGGAGGCATTGATTTACCCATCTGTCACCATTAGTCCCAGGCCGATGGACAAGTCGGCGAATAAAGATCTGTGTAAATATCCTAACCTTCTGTGCGTTCTCACTAGACAATCGGGCGGTCACGTTTATATAAATTTGGTGGGACGAACAACACAAATCCTCTGAGCTAGCCGCACGATACTCGTAGCGAGCAGAACGTAAAAAATCAGTTCGTTACATCTGGCGCCCAAATCGTGATTGTCCAGACGGTGAGAATCAGCAACAAACAGAAACGGCACAAGAGCAGACGGCGGACACATCGGAGGACTAGGACAAGGATGTCACATTGATACAGATTGCGAGGCAACAGGACTAGGCGTCAGGCCGAAGAAAGAGTCATCCATACGCCACGCAAAAAGGACAATCACAAGGATAAGACACAGAATATACATGGAAAAGGATGCTAGGGACCCCGACTACGAGGCAGACGGATTCAGCGTCGGGCATACGCCTGAGTCATCCGCCTATACGCCGCGTAAATAGGGCACCTAAGGAAAAGAAAGGTTGCATAAAAACCCCAACAAGGCAGTCAAATTCAGCGTCGGGCATACGCCCGAGTCATCCGCCTATAGGCCGCTTGGAATAGGCTTATAAAGCACGAGCAGCAACGCCAAACCCGTAGCGTCAGTAGACTCTATACGGAGTAGATCAGACTGAAGCTACTGGCTGCCGAAGAAAGGGGAGAGACGGCACAGCAGAGCTGCACCGTACGATGCGAGTAATTAAAAAAATAATACATAAGAGAATAAAAACATAAAATATATAAACAAATAAAAAAGGAAACCCTGGCACAGGGAATACAGAAAACACGGGCACATCAAACATAACAAACGCGCACAATGCAAACAAATAAATAACACCAAATAACACAAGCGGCATCGATCCTCCCGTATACAACATCGAGGCCCTACGGCCAAGGGCGACTGGAGGGCGAAATGCTAAAAGAGAGAGTAAAAAGTGAGAAGGGTGAAAGTGGAGAAAGAAAAGAAAAAAACTTACCATTGAAACTTTCTTGTCATGTCGCTCACATAAAGGGATGGGGGCGCTTGGATTTATAAGCGGTCGATTGGCACTAGACGATAGTGTCGATCGATGGGCTCAGAAAACTGGAGATGACGGCACATGAAGGGTCACACTAAAACTATCGCCACCACCGAATGGCAACGCTGCACTATTTATAATCACCGAGATCGGCTGGAAAACCGATAGGGAAAGCAGTAGTGTGACCAGACATCGAAGGAAAGGAGATGCGTAGAACGCGAAGCATATGGGGGAAACATCTTGGGCGGGACATTCAAAAGGAGATACGAAGGAGAACACGAGACGTCTATGGGCAAACATCTTGGGCGGGAAAAGGAATGGAGCATCGGCGCTGTGGAACTCAAATACGAGATGTGAGCGTCGTGGGAACCATTTGGAGGAGCAAGAAGACTCGAAGGCTACAAGGATTTACAAGGAAGACAGCCGGAGAGAAGGAAGTCAAGTCTATGGGGGAAACATCTCGGGCGGGAAGAGGAATGGAACACCGGCGCTGTGGAACTCAGGTACAAGCTGTGAGCGTCGAGGGAACCATTTGAAGGAGCAAGAGGACTCGAAGGCTACAATGATTTACAAGGAAGACAGCCGGAGAGAAGAAAATCAAGTCTATGGGGGAAACATCTTGGGGCGGGAACTACATAGAACGAGAAGGAGCGACGTCGAGGGAAGGAGGACCAACATCAGCGATCCAGAACAGCGGATCCAAGGAGAACTCGAAAATAACAGCCGGAGAAGAGGTGCAAGTCTCATTTCGTTCCCGAAGAAAGGGGAGAATGTGAGGAGTTAAATAACTCCTCGAGGCAGCGGAGAGCGACGGTGGAGCGACCACAATTCATCAAGGGAGGCATTGATTTACCCATCTGTCACCATTAGTCCCAGGCCGAGGGACAAGTCGGCGAATAAAGATCTTTGTAAATATCCTAACCTTCTGTGCGTTCTCACTAGACAATCGGGCGGTCACGTTTATATAAATTTGGTGGGACGAACAACACAAATCCTCTGATCTAGCCGCACGATACTCGTAGCGAGCAGAACGTAAAAAATCAGTTCGTTACAATTTCCTTCAAACATTTTTCAGTACCTAAATGACATAAATTTTCATGAACTCTCCTAATTATATGGGATTCCATTTCAACTGGTACATACAACAATTCAATATCATTCTCACCTAATCTGTAAACTATTCCATCGTTCAATATAAAATTTTTCACATTTCCATGTTCTAATTGTTCTTTCAGTTTTACTATTAGATTATCCCTATTTTGCGTTATCTGAAGCTGAAGATTGATGTCGTCACTGTCAATTACTGAAACTATTTGATCTTTGTTGTCACTTTCTTGGATATTCAATACAGGTTCATATTCAAAATTCTCATTTAAGGCTGAAGGGTATCTACTCAATGTATCCACTACGATGCTTAAGTGTATAATTATAATTCGCCAATTCTAAAGCCCATCTGGCAATACTTGAATTAAGGCGTCCTTTCCCTAGACATAAAACCACTGCATTACATTTTGTTACTATGTTAAATGGAATTCCTTCTAGGTATATTCTAAATTTTCGTAATGAGTAAACCACAGCTAATGTTTCCAATTTAAAGCTTTCATATCTTGCCTCTAGTTTTGTTGTTCTCTGTGAAAAATAAGCTATTGGATGGAACTTGCTGTCATCCTGCAATGGCTTTGCTATTTTTGAGTACGCCGGAATAAATCTTCTAAAGTAAGAAAATAGTCCTAAGCATTTCTGCATTCCATTGCGATCTTTTGGTATCGGAAGATGTTTAATTGTTGATGTATGCTCGTTATTCGGACTTATCCGTTTTCCACTGAGTGTGTATCCTAAAAATTCAATACTTTTGTAAGCGAACTGGCATTTATTTATTTTAATTTCCAATCGATATGCTGCTAAAATTCTTAATACTTTCCTACCGTCTTAAAATGTTCATTCAATGTCTTCGAACCTATAGCAATTAGGTATTGCGCTAAGGCCCTGTGAAAACCTCTTCACAAGTTGTTTACCTTATCTTTAGAAACTTCCCAATTCCCAAATATTTGGAATCATTTGTTATTCCTCTTTTCCAAAAAGGTAACAAGTTAGAAGCCAGTAACTAAAGAGGTATTTCTAAGTTGTCAGCTATTCCTAAGCTTTTTGAAAAAATCATTACTCCTCATCTGCAGCACCTTTGCAGATCAATCATTTCTCCGTGTCAACACGGACTTATAAAACGTAGATCCACAATCACAAACCTTCTAGAGCTCACCTTATTTGTGATAAAAGGCTTCAATAGTAGTTTTCAAACAGACGTCATTTACACTGACTTTAGTAAAGCATTTGACACTGTAAATCACTTACTTCTCATTCAAAAACTTGACCTTTTAGGTTTTCCAGTTGATCTGCTTAAATGGATTTCAAGTTATCTAAATGGCAGGTCACAAAGGGTCCTTTTTAAAAATACAATTTCTGAAATTCTGCGTGTTACCTCCGATGTCCCACAAGGGAGCCATCTGGGCCCGTTACTTTTTACATTATTTATTACCGATCTTCCCTCAATTTTAAGTCATTCTCGCGTACTTATGTACGCAGATAATGTTAAGTTGTGCCTGCAGTATAAGGACATTTCCTGCCATTTAGACTTGCAATCCGATCTAGATAATTTCAAAACTGGTGCCGACATAATTTACTAAATTTAAACGGTTCCAAGTGCAAGCTGATGACTTTTTATCGGGCCAATCCTCTTGTAAACGATCTTGGCGTTCTCTTGGACCCTAAACTAAAATTTTCTAATCACATTTCGTCCATGGTTAATAAAGCCAGAGGAGTGCTTGGATTTATTAAAAGGTGGTCAAAAGAATTTGACTAAAACTTTATTTATTTCGCTAGTCCGTCCGATTCTGGAGTATGGGTCTCCCGTCTGGAGTCCACAATACGGAATACATATTGGTCGTATTGAATCAGTACAAAAAACTTTCTTCTTTTTGCTTTACGGCGCCTAAACTGGGATGCAAATCTTAACTTAGCTTCTTATTCTAGTAAACTATTGTTGATTAATTTACACTCTCTAGTCAACCGACGAACGATGCTTGGTACTGTATTCATTTATAACCTTATATATGGTCAGATTGACAGCCCCGACTTGGTAACTTGTCTGCGCCAAATAGATTAACTAGAAATTATATTCCCCTAATATTAAATCATTGTAGATCTAACTATGCCGTGCATGAGCCTTTTAGAGTATTATGTTCTGACTATAATAGACTTTTTCCTACAATCTCAAATCTTTTTCCCGCTTCTAAAACGATTAATACTGTCTTCATTAGCACAAAATTAATCTTACTTTTTTCTCAGATCTTTTACCTATATTATCTTATATCGTGTCTATTTTCTCGCGAATCGTGCTGTACAATACACGGTCGGTTGGGCGAATAAATAGGCCGTATAACTCCGCGCGAAAAAACACATGGATCAATAAAACAATTAAATACAGCACGAAACAAAAGCATTTCTAGTGTAAGCTCTCTAAGCAATATTATTTATACTGTTTGTGGGAAGACAACAAAAATGCCATCCTATGTTATGTAATAATAACGCTTTTTAATTTTATCAGTTTATGTATGTGTCGTGTTTACTCTGCCAGTCGAATCTGCTCTGCAGCAGCCGAAAGCCTGGCTTCATATTTTAATTTGGGTTTTACAATGTAATGCAGGTTCAGCCATACACCTATGCGCACTAGACTAGGCGCTGGCGGGCTGCTCCGAACATACTCCCCCCGTTGGAGGAAGTAGGGCTCCAACAAAATGGGAATCGATGGGGAGAACGGCTAACTTGCCGACGGCTCTCTTGACTAGACCCGTAGCTGTACGGACCATAGCTACTCTGACGACGCCGTCCTCGCCTGTAGCGGCACCCCAGCTGCCATTTCAAGGGTGGAAAGTTGTCCTCCTTCAGCAACACGATGCTTCCGACATTGATGTTGGATGTTTCGACGCGCCACTTACTCCTTTCTTGGAGAAGGGATAAATACTCGCTGCTCCACCGCTTCCAGAATTGCTGCTGCATCTGGCTCAGGAAACCTTGTGTAGCTGGAGCCTTTCAGGAAATGGGCAGGCGTTAGCACCTCAAGACTATCAGCGTTTTCTGAAGTTGGACAGAGTGGACGGGAGTTAAGGATGGCAGAAATCTCATAAGCGAGATTTCTCAATTCATCGAGGCCCAAGATAGAGGCACCGACGACTCTATAATAGTGAAATTTGGCCGATTTAACAGCCGCCTCCCATAAACCACCGAAATGAGGTATGAACTTCCAATCAACCCCATCAGCTAAGCAGGAGGAAGCTATCGAAGCCGTGTGGGGTTCGCTCAGAAATAGATCCTTCAGCTCGGTTAGCTCACTCTTAGCGCCGACAAAGTTCGTTGCTCCAAATAGTGTGCTGAGTGCCTCTCAGGCTCGTGAATCTTCTCAACGATGAAAGAATCCGTTGTGAGATCCTGGACGACTTCCAAATACGTTGTCTTCGTAGAGAAGCAGACAAAGACGGCGATGTATCACTTGTGAGGTGCCTTGTTGCGGGCCTCTGCCTTGTGATAATGGTCCACAAAAATCCACTCCCGTGGTATGAAATGCTCCCAAGTGACAGGCTTCATCCGAAAACATCTGACGCATTTGTTGATGACGGTAGCCACGAACTTTCGTCCTCCAATTGGCCAATACCTTTGACTTAATGTGGCAAGTAACGCTTGCGATCCTCCGTGCAAGTATTTTATATGAAAATATACGATGATTGCCTTGGTAACTGGATGATCCTTGGGTAACAATATCGGATGCTTAGTATCGTAGTCCAGGCTTGGTGGAAGACTTCAGAATGTCTTCTACCAACGCGAAGTAATCCATCGGAGCCGATTATGGGTCTTAGAGAAATTAGCTTGCTCTTCTGTGGACACGGTTTGTCCTGGCTAAGACATCCATACAGGAGTATGGAACCTGTTGGATGCTCCTCAGAAGAAGTACGGTCCAAATTGAGCACCTCAACGGTAACACGGTTCCTTGAAGGTGAAGATTTTGATCTGCAATTCGAAATGAACCGATAAATGTACTTAAATACACGCTGCAACTTATGAAAAGAGTTAAGGAATTTTCAGTTGATTGAAATGTCAGTGCAAACAGTTCCAATTAGAGCTGCGGAACGACGTTCTGGAAAATCCTTAACTGCATTTGGAGGACGAGCTTGACAGCAGGAACGGAGGCCCGTTAGCCCACAGGGAGTGCTCCAGCAATTCCCTCGGGGTACAGCCTCGCGATACGACATCCACCGGATTTAAGCTTGTTGAAAATATCCTGAATCATCTCCTGAATTTTCGTGATTCTGTTGAATACAAATACGTTGAAATCCCTCGGAAGCTGTCGAATCCACGCCAGTACGATAGACGAGTCGGACCAGCAATGAAAGTCGCATTCGAAATCGATGGTTTCCTTGACGCTTACGATAAGCTCCGCCAATAAAAGCGATGCCGACAACTCCAATCTTGGAATTGTCAAAGCCTTTAAAGCCACTATCGACTTGACGCAGAGAAAATGGACCTTTGCTACTCCATTAACCTCCGACCGCAACTATAAACACGCTCCATAAGCCGCTATGCTAGCATCGCAGAATCCATGCAACTGGATGGAAGCCTGAGGTTGGATTACGAATCGTGAAAATTTCAAGTTTTTTACGATCGATAACTGAGAGGTCAATTCCCGCCATGACGAAAGAATAGGCTCTGGTAATGTGTCATCCCAATCCACGTTTGCATTCCATAGGGATTGCAAAAAGATCTTGGCCTTTGTGACAATCAGTGTTATTATAGAATTTGGCTATTGTTGAAAGTGCAATACGCTTGGTGACTCGATGATTTACAGATAACTAAGAAAAGTTGAACAGAAGTTGGTCAGAAGAAGGATCCCAGGCTAATCCCAGCGCCTTGGTAACAGCTGATCCGTCGTGAAATTGAATTAGCTTCTCCTTATCGCAGTCAGACTCTCCTTCGAGGGCGCTTGCATTTCTAATTCTCACCATTTGCGGATGGGAAAATGGCCTCGCGACAATAGCTCCACGAATTTCTCCACCAGAGATTAAATCATCCACGTAGAAGTCCCTACGAACAATTTTTGCTCCAATTGGAAACGATTCCAAAAAAAGCCAAAAAAGAAACTGGCTTGGTACCATAAGTCACCGTGTTTAGTTTGTAAACACTCAACTCATCCGTGCCAAACAATACACTGCAAAAAGTCATCCGGGTGCGGCACACGCACGCAGCGGTACATCTTGCAGATGTCTCCACAGAGGGCAACTTTAAAAAATCTGAAGCGAAGCGAAGAGACGAAAAGAGTATTGACCATTCCCAAGTCTAGTGCAGTTTTTCTTTAACAGTTGTTCGCAGTTCACAGTTGTTCCTCAATTTCCCAAAATCGCTTTACTATGGCAGCAAGTGCGTCATCCTCAGAATGATCCGTACTATCCTTGACAATGGCGGCTAAGACAGACTTATGATTTGGAGTAGTCGACATCCCACCAGAAACAATCCAACCAAGTTTGGTGTTGGCAACATGCTATCCAAATGTATTTGCCCCATAGAAATTATTTCGAAAAACAGACCAGCGCCAATCAACAAGTCGATTCGTTCTGATTGGTTGAAATAAGGGTCAGCGAGCGAAATGTTTTGTGGAATCCTCCATCCTGATGTATTTATGTTGAAATTCTGCTGATAATCAGTGATACTGTGAGGCACAACAGCTGTGAATGTCGCACGAAAGCCTGCATCCCGTGATTGCGCAAAAATATCAACTGATTTATCAGAGTTCATATAGGATTCACCGATCCCAGAAATGAGTGTATGCGAATGCCTATATTTCAAGTTTAACTGGCTAGCTAGGCGCGTAGTTATAAAGTTTAATTGCGAAGCAAAATCTAAGATTGCTCGACAGGGCATAAGTGAACCAACCCTATTTGTTGCATAGACAATAGCAGTTGGCAGCAACACGTAATTTATTGGCACAATATTTGAAGCTTTTAGTGGAGGGTGCGATACCTGACGATCAGGTTGTGCGCATTACACTAGTGCATGACCAGCTTGTGAACGACGATATGAATCAGTAATCCATCAGAAATTGGTAGTGGCCAGCGTATGGATTGTCCGAAGATGTGCGTTCATAGAATCGCTGAGCTCTCGAAGACCCTTGGCAGATCCCTTCTCGACACCTTCTAAACCAAATATTGCCTGAACGTGTGCCTGAAAATGTAAAACTTTGTTATCAAATCGATTTATGAGCAGATTCAAAGCCTTTTTATAATTGGCATTTAAAGGTTCGAGCGGGCGTATGGCCTCCAGAGCCACGCCGCCTAGACTAGACCGTAAATATTGCAGCTTTTCAATGTTGCTTAGCTTGTCATCATTTCCAATGACCGCGGTGAACGTTGCGAGAAAATCGGGCCACTCAGCATAAGATCCATGAAAACGAGCAATCTCCAGGTTGGGTAATCGAGGCTTCCGTGTCCGAAAAGTAAGATCAGCATGGTGGTTGATGTCTATAGATGTGGAGTTGGCAGCTCTATTGAGCTTCGCCTTCACATCCATAAAAACCTCTTAAATTCCAATCGCCTATCACTCGACGTCTCCTTTAAATCCAGCCTTTCCCGCGATGTCAGTGCGGAGTCAAATGACGAATTTAAGGAGTTGACCCAATCCAATCGCGCGAGAACTAATAAAGAGGGGCAAATAACCTTTTAAATTTTGCCGCGAAAAATGCGCGGCATCAAGCGTAGTCGAAAACGCAACGGAACTTTGTTGTTGTTGTTGTTGTTCCCCCTTATAACAGCGGACTTGAAATTATGTATATGTATGCACTATGCACTTTTAGAATAGTTAAATGTTATTCACCTTTTGTTTATAATTTGCGTCGGGGTCACCAAAATGTTTGTGGGAAGACAACAAAAATGCCACCCTTATGTTAAGTAATAGTAACGCTTTTTAATTTTATCATTTTATGTACGTGTCGTGTTTATTTTGCCAGTCGAATCTGCACTGCAGCCGAAAGCCTGGCTTCATATTTTTATTCGGGTTTTACAATGTAATGCAGGTTCAGCCATACACCTATACGTACTAGACTAGGTGCTGGCGGGCTGCTCCGAACACATACCTTGACGAATATTTTCCATAATTTAAGCGAAAGAATTGCGCGATATTTGCTAAAGAATAATTAATTAAATTTTTGGCACGCTTCGTAGAAAAATTAAAACACACCCAACTTAGCTCGAACAGCTGACTTTAGAGGGTTGCCAAAGAGCCAGGGATGGTCACAAAAATATTTTAATAATAGTTGAACATTTTTTTAACGCATTAAAAAATGCTGAAAATTTCTCAAAATAATTTTTGACTTTATGCCAAAAAAAATGCTGTTCATCTTAATGTTCAGTGTAGGGATTCTAAATGCCGACGGAAGTACAAAAAAGCCTAATTAGTGTTTTTATATTTCGTATATAAACCGTATGGCAGTGCTATGCCGAACGCGTGCACTTTAGGGTAGCACACGCCTACGATCAAGCGTATTGAAAAACAACAAAAAAGCTATAAATGAAACCAACAATAAATATATGCTGAATGGCTAGGGTAAATAATATAAAGCGCGGTAAAATTCTGCGACACAAGCTTTTATTTTCGCAAATTGGGATAATTGGGTCGACAACGAATATTTAGTTTGTGATTTAATACCCAAAGCGAGTCACTTATGCATTATTCAGCAGCAACAAAAGGATCGCCAGAAATTTCTAAAGGCGAATTATTATAAAAATGGTTTGCCGTACCGACGCGTACAAGTGGTTTTGATTGGTTGTTTTCACCAAAAAAATTGTAAATAAATCGCAAGCGCTACTGCAATCACGTCGGGGTCTCCATGAAAATTTAATGCTATTTAATTTGCAGTAGCGAAGTATTTATTTCAGCGAAACTATGCGAATTCGATTCAACACTGACTTTAATTTTCATATAATTTTTCTTAGAACCTATGCTAACCTAGGGGGCGAGAAACGGACGAACTCGGAAGAGCGAGAGCTTCCGCTCTCGCCTTACAACTTAATATTTTTAAATCAAAGCGCCAAGTGCGCAAAAATCTAAATAATAAAAAAAGTATTAAAATAGGATTATTCAGCATAATCGGATCAATTTACAATTACTTAACATAAATAATGGTTGTTCAAACGAACACCAATAAAAATAAAGTATAATACTTTATGAGCTCTGAGCATTTCATGTGACAGTTGTAAATCGATCTAGACCCATAAACTATGATTTGTAATTTTAAACCCTACAAGGGAGCGGTATTAGCACTTGTAGTCTGTAAGTGCTGGCCACTTGAGCCATACCGAAAATAATCACTTGAGATGTTTCTCATAATAATTCCTGTACGAGGGTCAAATGAGGGTTATCAGATGCTTATCAAATGCTCAGGCAGACGCGGCCTCTGCGTAGGCCCCAGAATAAGAATTTCATGTTAGTTCCCTAAGCAGACACTTAGAAAATAAAATTCAGTTTTAAGGGGACCCCCCATTCTCGGTTTCAAAGAATGTTCCTTTAAAATTTCAAGTGAATATTTTAAAAACTGTTGAAGATAAAGCCGATTTATGGTGGAAGCGTCAGACGACGGCGAGAGCTTTTTAAAACTTTAAACGCGTTTTTCTCAAAACAGTATTTTTACGACTGGCGCATGAGGTTACTCAAAAACTATTAATCCAATCGGTTCCTAATTTTAATACGTTATTCTATACAAAATTATGAGGCCGCTTGGGAATTGTTAACCAAATAAAAGGAAAAATATTTTTCCGATCAGATTAATCGCCTTCTTGACCTCCAAAATCTGAATGCTGAATCAGTTTGGCAATTAAGAATGTTTATTGACACTATTAATGAGTCAATTCACATGATAAAATTAAAGGCACAAATTTCTGAGCAGGTTGATATAGTTTTTGCACATATAATAATAAGAAAATTTAACAAATAACCTCTGCAAGCAGAGCCATGTTAAAAAAACTAAAGAAATCCAAACATTGGCCGACGTCATTGAATTTCTAGAGCAACGACTCAGTTCGATTAGCTCAGTTCAGAATGAAAAACCTGTAAAAAAAAGTGTTTAGTAACAATATAAGAAGAATTGCCTACTAACAGTTGTCCCATGTGCAAAATTACGGGTCATTTGATACTTCAGTGTCAAAAATTTAAGGCTTTAAATCCATTTAAAAGGATGGAAAAAGTAAAAAAGGTACATTTGTGTTTTAAATGCCTTAAACATTCATTTAATAAGAAATGTCATTCCAGAGTGACATTCCATGTTCAATTTGTAAGAAAAATCATCACAGTATGCTACACATGATGCTACAGTCTAATGAAAAAGTGAATACGTGTATGACGTCGGAACAAGTGTTGCTAGCTACAGCACGCTTTCAAATTTAAACCTCTGAGGGAGGTTTCGAAAATTTTAGAGCTTTGATCGACAGTGGTTCTTAAAGCACAATAATTTCAAAAGAATCTGCGCAGATTCTGAAATTGCCCAAAATTCGGTCTCAAACAGAGATCAGTGGAGTATCGTCCACGGGAAAGTGCATCTCGATGCACAAGGTAAATCTTTCAATTAAAAGAAATAATTTCCAAAAAACGATTTACGTTTAAGCATTAATACTTCCAAAGAAGTACCATTTGGCTGACCCAGGGTCGTGTAGATCTGATAATTATTATTATGTATTGTTATTATTCAAGATGGTGTAACCTTAGGAGATTCAAAGAAACAGGCAATGGCGCTTTTCTTGAATCATGACAAAAAAATTTAGCCAAAATGATAAACTAAGGTTAGACTATGCTAAATTCATGCATGAATATATGGATTTAGGACATATGGTCGAAGTGCAGAAAGAAGGAAAGTACATTCTACCTCACCAGATGACCAAACTAAGAGTTGTTTTTGACGCTTCAGCAAAAGTTTTAACGACATTATGTGGGGTGGTCCACGAGTTCAAAAAGATATATTTGACATTATCATCAAATGGAGAATTTGTGGTATATGCGGACGATGAAAAAATATATCGTCAATATTAATGATAATGGTCAAGAGTACCAATATATTTTATGGAGCGATTCTCCAGATGAAAAAAATAAAATTTATAAAAAAAAAACTCGCGTCGGTTAGGCAACTAATTTTTCGTTTGGAACTGCGTTGGAAGTCTGCCGACCCCTCCCTCTGTTGCTGCTGTTGAGATGGAAACAAAGGAAATTTCAAGCCCCGAATTGGCCTATCAGGTATAGAGTGCGAAAAGTTGAAAGCTAATCTGTGGCGTTTTTTAATTGTGTTTGGCCCATCTTTCAACTTTTTGCATTCGTGTAAAAATCGGTATATAGTGAGCATTCTAACCAAGAAAATAAACAATTTTTGAATGTACTAAACAATAAATAACATAAATTAGTGCAAACTTAATTCCCCCATTTTCGTCATAGTGAGCACCAATTTGGGGTATTGCTAAAAAAGCTGGAAAAAAATGCAATTTTTAATATATGAGAAAATTGCCGCAAAAACCGGCGCTTTTCATAATTTTTCCCGCGCTTTTCATTATTTGCCCGCGCCTTTCAGCGTCAGGCTTATATATTCGTTGCCCTTAGTTATCGGTCAGTGCATCATTCTCCGTTTGCATTTGCCTTTGCCTAGGAGTTGAGCCGCTAGCCGCGATGACATACACACGCACACCGAGTTATCTTTGTCGTTATCGTTCTTGAGTTTGGCAGCAGTGCAATTGTTGCTTGCTTTAACGCTTGCGCGTTGGTTTTCGGTACGCTTGAGCGTTGGCGTGTGCTCCCCTACAGTGCGAGCGATCGGCATAGTACTGTCGTAGGTTTTCCTAAAAACTTCTAAAAACTCTAATTAAGATTTTTTTGAACTTCTCTCGGCACTTAGCTCCCCTACACTGCGTGCGTTCGGCATATTTCTCGTTAGCCGTTTTAAATTATATTATATTATATTATTAAACAAATACGCAGTATAAATAAAAAATAAAATATATTTATATTAAAAACCTCTTCGATTCCAAGAAATAAATAAATAAAAAATAGAGGCTATTGCAACCAAGGATATCGAAGAGCTTAAACACAAACGAAATATTTGCATGAAAAGTATAAACCGAACAAATCGCAACTTAAATGACGGTAAAATTTCTGTTTATCCGGTTGAGCTAGAGAGTCGATTAGATGCAGATGTCTCCACAGAGGGCAACTTTAAAAAATCTGAAGCGAAGCGAAGAGACGAAAAGAGTATTGACCATTCCCAAGTCTAGTGCAGTTTTTCTTTAACAGTTGTTCGCAGTTCACAGTTGTTCCTCAATTTCCCAAAATCGCTTTACTATGGCAGCAAGTGCGTCATCCTCAGAATGATCCGTACTATCCTTGACAATGGCGGCTAAGACAGACTTATGATTTGGAGTAGTCGACATCCCACCAGAAACAATCCAACCAAGTTTGGTGTTGGCAACATGCTATCCAAATGTATTTGCCCCATAGAAATTATTTCGAAAAACAGACCAGCGCCAATCAACAAGTCGATTCGTTCTGATTGGTTGAAATAAGGGTCAGCGAGCGAAATGTTTTGTGGAATCCTCCATCCTGATGTATTTATGTTGAAATTCTGCTGATAATCAGTGATACTGTGAGGCACAACAGCTGTGAATGTCGCACGAAAGCCTGCATCCCGTGATTGCGCAAAAATATCAACTGATTTATCAGAGTTCATATAGGATTCACCGATCCCAGAAATGAGTGTATGCGAATGCCTATATTTCAAGTTTAACTGGCTAGCTAGGCGCGTAGTTATAAAGTTTAATTGCGAAGCAAAATCTAAGATTGCTCGACAGGGCATAAGTGAACCAACCCTATTTGTTGCATAGACAATAGCAGTTGGCAGCAACACGTAATTTATTGGCACAATATTTGAAGCTTTTAGTGGAGGGTGCGATACCTGACGATCAGGTTGTGCGCATTACACTAGTGCATGACCAGCTTGTGAACGACGATATGAATCAGTAATCCATCAGAAATTGGTAGTGGCCAGCGTATGGATTGTCCGAAGATGTGCGTTCATAGAATCGCTGAGCTCTCGAAGACCCTTGGCAGATCCCTTCTCGACACCTTCTAAACCAAATATTGCCTGAACGTGTGCCTGAAAATGTAAAACTTTGTTATCAAATCGATTTATGAGCAGATTCAAAGCCTTTTTATAATTGGCATTTGAAGGTTCGAGCGAGCCTATGGCCTCCAGAGCCACGCCGCCTAGACTAGACCGTAAATATTGCAGCTTTTCAATGTCGTCATCATTTCCAATAACGGCGGTGAACGTTGCGAGAAAATCCAGCCACTCAGCATAAGATCCATGAAAACGAGCAATCTCCAGGTTGGGTAATCGAGGCTTCCGTGTCCGAAAAGTAAGATCAGCATGGTGGTTGATGTCTATAGATGTGGAGTTGGCAGCTCTATTGAGCTTCGCCTTCACATCCATAAAAACCTCTTAAATTCCAATCGCCTATCACTCGACGTCTCCTTTAAATCCAGCCTTTCCCGCGATGTCAGTGCGGAGTCAAATGACGAATTTAAGGAGTTGACCCAATCCAATCGCGCGAGAACTAATAAAGAGGGGCAAATAACCTTTTAAATTTTGCCGCGAAAAATGCGCGGCATCAAGCGTAGTCGAAAACGCAACAGAACTTTGTTGTTGTTGTTGTTGTTCCCCCTTATAACAGCGGACTTGAAATTATGTATATGTATGCACTATGCACTTTTAGAATAGTTAAATGTTATTCACCTTTTGTTTATAATTTGCGTCGGGGTCACCAAAATGTTTGTGGGAAGACAACAAAAATGCCACCCTTATGTTAAGTAATAGTAACGCTTTTTAATTTTATCATTTTATGTACGTGTCGTGTTTATTTTGCCAGTCGAATCTGCACTGCAGCCGAAAGCCTGGCTTCATATTTTTATTCGGGTTTTACAATGTAATGCAGGTTCAGCCATACACCTATACGTACTAGACTAGGTGCTGGCGGGCTGCTCCGAACACATACCTTGACGAATATTTTCCATAATTTAAGCGAAAGAATTGCGCGATATTTGCTAAAGAATAATTAATTAAATTTTTGGCACGCTTCGTAGAAAAATTAAAACACACCCAACTTAGCTCGAACAGCTGACTTTAGAGGGTTGCCAAAGAGCCAGGGATGGTCACAAAAATATTTTAATAATAGTTGAACATTTTTTTAACGCATTAAAAAATGCTGAAAATTTCTCAAAATAATTTTTGACTTTATGCCAAAAAAAATGCTGTTCATCTTAATGTTCAGTGTAGGGATTCTAAATGCCGACGGAAGTACAAAAAAAGCCTAATTAGTGTTTTTATATTTCGTATATAAACCGTATGGCAGTGCTATGCCGAACGCGTGCACTTTAGGGTAGCACACGCCTACGATCAAGCGTATTGAAAAACAACAAAAAAGCTATAAATGAAACCAACAATAAATATATGCTGAATGGCTAGGGTAAATAATATAAAGCGCGGTAAAATTCTGCGACACAAGCTTTTATTTTCGCAAATTGGGATAATTGCGTCGACAACGAATATTTAGTTTGTGATTTAATACCCAAAGCGAGTCACTTATGCATTATTCAGCAGCAACAAAAGGATCGCCAGAAATTTCTAAAGGCGAATTATTATAAAAATGGTTTGCCGTACCGACGCGTACAAGTGGTTTTGATTGGTTGTTTTCACCAAAAAATTGTAAATAAATCGCAAGCGCTACTGCAATCACGTCGGGGTCTCCATGAAAATTTAATGCTATTTAATTTGCAGTAGCGAAGTATTTATTTCAGCGAAACTATGCGAATTCGATTCAACACTGACTTTAATTTTCATATAATTTTTCTTAGAACCTATGCTAACCTAGGGGGCGAGAAACGGACGAACTCGGAAGAGCGAGAGCTTCCGCTCTCGCCTTACAACTTAATATTTTTAAATCAAAGCGCCAAGTGCGCAAAAAATCTAAATAATAAAAAAACGTATTAAAATAGGATTATTCAGCATAATCGGATCAATTTACAATTACTTAACATAAATAATGGTTGTTCAAACGAACACCAATAAAAATAAAGTATAATACTTTATGAGCTCTGAGCATTTCATGTGACAGTTGTAAATCGATCTAGACCCATAAACTATGATTTGTAATTTTAAACCCTACAAGGGAGCGGTATTAGCACTTGTAGTCTGTAAGTGCTGGCCACTTGAGCCATACCGAAAATAATCACTTGAGATGTTTCTCATAATAATTCCTGTACGAGGGTCAAATGAGGGTTATCAGATGCTTATCAAATGCTCAGGCAGACGCGGCCTCTGCGTAGGCCCCAGAATAAGAATTTCATGTTAGTTCCCTAAGCAGACACTTAGAAAATAAAATTCAGTTTTAAGGGGACCCCCATTCTCGGTTTCAAAGAATGTTCCTTTAAAATTTCAAGTGAATATTTTAAAAACTGTTGAAGATAAAGCCGATTTATGGTGGAAGCGTCAGACGACGGCGAGAGCTTTTTAAAACTTTAAACGCGTTTTTCTCAAAACAGTATTTTTACGACTGGCGCATGAGGTTACTCAAAAACTATTAATCCAATCGGTTCCTAATTTTAATACGTTATTCTATACAAAATTATGAGGCCGCTTGGGAATTGTTAACCAAATAAAAGGAAAAATATTTTTCCGATCAGATTAATCGCCTTCTTGACCTCCAAAATCTGAATGCTGAATCAGTTTGGCAATTAAGAATGTTTATTGACACTATTAATGAGTCAATTCACATGATAAAATTAAAGGCACAAATTTCTGAGCAGGTTGATATAGTTTTTGCACATATAATAATAAGAAAATTTAACAAAGAACCTCTGCAAGCAGAGCCATGTTAAAAAAACTAAAGAAATCCAAACATTGGCCGACGTCATTGAATTTCTAGAGCAACGACTCAGTTCGATTAGCTCAGTTCAGAATGAAAAACCTGTAAAAAAAAGTGTTTAGTAACAATATAAGAAGAATTGCCTACTAACAGTTGTCCCATGTGCAAAATTACGGGTCATTTGATACTTCAGTGTCAAAAATTTAAGGCTTTAAATCCATTTAAAAGGATGGAAAAAGTAAAAAGGTACATTTGTGTTTTAAATGCCTTAAACATTCATTTAATAAGAAATGTCATTCCAGAGTGACATTCCATGTTCAATTTGTAAGAAAAATCATCACAGTATGCTACACATGATGCTACAGTCTAATGAAAAAGTGAATACGTGTATGACGTCGGAACAAGTGTTGCTAGCTACAGCACGCTTTCAAATTTAAACCTCTGAGGGAGGTTTCGAAAATTTTAGAGCTTTGATCGACAGTGGTTCTTAAAGCACAATAATTTCAAAAGAATCTGCGCAGATTCTGAAATTGCCCAAAATTCGGTCTCAAACAGAGATCAGTGGAGTATCGTCCACGGGAAAGTGCATCTCGATGCACAAGGTAAATCTTTCAATTAAAAGAAATAATTTCCAAAAAACGATTTACGTTTAAGCATTAATACTTCCAAAGAAGTACCATTTGGCTGACCCAGGGTCGTGTAGATCTGATAATTATTATTATGTATTGTTATTATTCAAGATGGTGTAACCTTAGGAGATTCAAAGAAACAGGCAATGGCGCTTTTCTTGAATCATGACAAAAAAATTTAGCCAAAATGATAAACTAAGGTTAGACTATGCTAAATTCATGCATGAATATATGGATTTAGGACATATGGTCGAAGTGCAGAAAGAAGGAAAGTACATTCTACCTCACCAGATGACCAAACTAAGAGTTGTTTTTGACGCTTCAGCAAAAGTTTTAACGACATTATGTGGGGTGGTCCACGAGTTCAAAAAGATATATTTGACATTATCATCAAATGGAGAATTTGTGGTATATGCGGACGATGAAAAAATATATCGTCAATATTAATGATAATGGTCAAGAGTACCAATATATTTTATGGAGCGATTCTCCAGATGAAAAAAATAAAATTTATAAAAAAAACTCGCGTCGGTTAGGCAACTAATTTTTCGTTTGGAACTGCGTTGGAAGTCTGCCGACCCCTCCCTCTGTTGCTGCTGTTGAGATGGAAACAAAGGAAATTTCAAGCCCCGAATTGGCCTATCAGGTATAGAGTGCGAAAAGTTGAAAGCTAATCTGTGGCGTTTTTTAATTGTGTTTGGCCCATCTTTCAACTTTTTGCATTCGTGTAAAAATCGGTATATAGTGAGCATTCTAACCAAGAAAATAAACAATTTTTGAATGTACTAAACAATAAATAACATAAATTAGTGCAAACTTAATTCCCCCATTTTCGTCATAGTGAGCACCAATTTGGGGTATTGCTAAAAAAGCTGGAAAAAAATGCAATTTTTAATATATGAGAAAATTGTCGCAAAAACCGGCGCTTTTCATAATTTTTCCCGCGCTTTTCATTATTTGCCCGCGCCTGAGGAAGACTTGCGGAAGAGGCATCCAAGCCCAAAACTGTTCAGCAAGTCCGATCTAATCCTAAGAAGAATGGAAATAGGAGTTTTTCGTTTGTCGCTGCCAGGAACGACACGGGACAATGCGTGTATTGCAACTCAGCTGAACATCAAATTGGAAACTGCGCTTCCTTCGCAGCTCTAACAGTTCAGCAAAGATTCGATTTCGCTAAAAGAGCAGCCTTGCGCATTAACTGCCTTCGAAAGGGACATACCGTCAAAAAATGCAATCCGAACAAATGCTGAGTGTGCAATTCCTCACACCATACATTGCTGCATATATATTCCGCGAACACTAATCTCGCGTTGCCACCCCCTTCTCAGCCCACGCTTCGCATGATTTGCATGCGATTGCATCGGATAGAGTCATTCTTGCAACTGCTATTGGGAGCGTTCAAACGAAAAGGGGCGAATTTGTCTTGCTCGACTCAGGATCACAGGTCAAATGACACAACCCTTTAGAAATTTTGGACTGTGGAGGACTTGGCGCCTAAGGCTAAAGTCCATACTCCTGAGCAGAAACTTTGTGAACAACACCTTGAGAAAAATACTCAAAGATTGTCGCCCGGTAGATTTTCGGTTCGTTTACCGTTCAAATCTGACCCAAATTCTCTTGGCTCATCATACGAAGAAACGTAGATTTTTGTTGAGGAAGATGTATACTGAATTCATGGAGGAATATGTTTCCATGGACCACATGTCTTCCACCAATGACGGCCAGAAAGTACTTCAACCAAGTTAAGAGTAGTTTTAGATGCATCGTGCCGTACATCGACGCAGGTATCGTTGAATGACATCTTGACGGTAGGCCCAACCATTCAAGAGGAGCTGTACTCGACACTGCTTAGGTTTAGATTGCATAAGTTTGCCCTTGCGGCAGACATAAAAAAAATGTATCGCAAAGTGGACGATGGTGGACGAATCTGACCGAAATTTTCAGCTCATAGTATGGAGACGAGATCCTTCTGAGTCTCTGAAAATCTTCAAGCTAAATACCGTTACATATGGAACTTCGCCAGCACCCTTTTGGCTATCAGGTGTTTAATGCGGCAAGGAGAGATGGCGCAAGCAACTTATCCAAAAGCCGCACAGATTATTCAAAAAGATTTTTATGTTGACGATTTGTTGACTTGCGCCGGATGCGTTAAGGACCTGCAAGGCCTTCGAGATGAAGTTTTTCAGGTTTTGCAAGAGACAGGATTTGAACTGGCAAAGTGGTTTTCAAACTGCCCAGAGTTATCCGCATCTGATAGCGCTGTAATGTCACTTACGGCAGGCTCAGACGTAACTAAGACCCTTGGCGTGGTTTGGTTACCGGTTAAAGATTACTTCCAATTCCGGTGTGATGACTCTTACCTGGATCTTCGCGCGACAAAACGAAATATTTTGTCGGTGACTGCTCGACTTTTCGATCCACTTGGCCTCTTGTGTCCTTTAGTCACAAGGGCAAAGATGTTGTCGCAGGAGCTGTGCATTCGAAAGCTAGATTGGGACGAGTCGCTACCAATGCCGTAGCATACTTCTTGGATCAAAACCCATCCTTCGTCGTTGTCGGTTTTTGTATCAAACCGGGTCGCAGAGATTCAGGAGTGGTCGAAGAACGCAACTTGGCGACACGTTCCCACGAAAGTTAACCCAGCTGACATAGTATCCCGTGGATGTGACGTTGAGGAGCTTACAACGTCCGTCTGGTTCGGCGGGCCTCTGTTCTTGCTGGACTCAGAAATTAATTGGCCTGTAAATCAACATTTGGAACTGCCGGACGCAGTAGTGTCGATGGAATTACGCAAATCGGCATTAGCTCTTTAGTCAGCTCAGAGCCAAATTATCTGCTTCAGAAAATAGAAAACTTTTCGTCCCATCTGAAGCTTCTGAGAGTTTTCGTATGGGTTCTCCGCTTTATTCCAAGGTGCAGAAAAGGGACAAAGACCTTTGAAAAAAGTATTTCGCCAAGAGAACTGAATTTCGCTTTTGAGAAAATTGTTGAAGTTATCCAATTTCACGTATTCAGTGACGATATTAGTAAGATTCGGAAAAATAAACCGGTAACAACGAATATTCGAAAGCTAAGCCCCTTTATTCAGGAGAATAAATTAAATTGGTGTTCCTCGACATTGCTATTATTAATTGCTCCTATCCCGTACGAGGCCAAATTCCCGTTGTTGCTGTCTAAAAGCTCAAAATTCATCAGAACATACGTGTTATACCTGCACGTTACGAATTGTCACGCTGGCCCTCGAGCACTTGTAAGTCGTTTGCGCGAGAAAGTATCGCTTGTCAATGCGCAAGAAGTCTGCCGACGAACAGTGCGATCGTGCATTCGCTGCTTTCGCTGTAAGCCGCAACTCTTGCCGCAAATCATAAGAAACTTGCCAGCAGATAGACTTCGAGCTCTCCGCCCGCTTAACATCTGTGGCGTTGATTTTTGTGGCCCCTTTAGCACAACGTATCGTATCCGTGGTAAGCCACCGTACAAGTCGTACAGGGTCTTGCTTGTCTGTTTTGCGTCCAAAGCGGTCCACTTGGAGCTTGTGTCTGACCTAACCACTGATGCTTTTCTGTTGGCTTTTCAAAGGTTCGTGAGCCGTCGCGGGATACGGAGAAGGTGTGGTGCGACAACGCAACCAACTTCGTCGGAGCCGACCGGCACATGAGGGAGTTCCGAGCCCTTCTGGAGGAGCAGGGGCCGGTATAGAAACATACGCATCAAAAAAAGGATGCGAGTTTGCGTTCATACCGCCCAGAGCACCACACTTCGGCGCCCTTTGGGAGGCAGGTGTGAAGTCTGCAAAGCACCTGTTCCTTCGGACGGTCGGCCAAAACCGCGGAGGAGCTCGGAGCTCTCCTCACCACTCCTCTCCACTGCTTGCGTCGATGGCGAGGTGCCTTGTCGCTTAAGCACAGGTTCTGGCAGCGAAGGTCCCGGGAGAACATCTCCAGCCTCTAGCAGAGGTCTAAGTGGCACAAGGAGGAGCCAAATCTCGCCGCGGGATAAATGGTCGTCGTCGCAGAGGACAACCTTCCATCCCAGCAGTGAAGGATCGAGCGAGTCGAATCGGTCCACGCCGGCGCCGATAAAAAGGTTCGGGTGGCGGACGTACGGACTCAGGGAGGACTCTACCGGAGAGCGATCCATCGGCTGGCGGTATTGCCGGCGTTCGGCTGAAGGACGTCGTCCCTTCAGAGGGGGCGGTGTTTGCGCACTTGGCGCGGTTATTAAAATTGTAAGCTCTCTCTAGTTTTAAGGCGAGAGCGGGAGCCAATAAAGCTTTCCTTCGCTCTCGCGAATTGGCCCCGTCTCTCGCCCTCCTAGATAAGCATAGCTATAAGAGATTATAATTGAAAATTAAAGGCTGTCTTAAATCGAACCCGATCACCATCGCACTCCCTTTCGTCGCTTTCGTCGTCAATAAAATCGTCAAAGATCCAACCACAAGTCGTGTTTCTTATTAATACAAAATATTATTAAAATTACAATTATCATAACATTATCAAAAATATATGACCCTTTTTTGATGGCTGGCTCCCGTGACTATTTTAGGAAAACTTTTTATTCAAAATCTAAGGATGAACAAGTGTGAATGGGATCAAGAATTATCCAAGGAAGAAAAAGATTATTGGGTAAATTATAAAGAAAATGTATTGCGTTTAGAAAAGATTCGAATCCCAAGATGGATTAGTTCCAAAAATTGTTATATAATTGTTCAGCTTCATGGATTTGCTGACGCGGACGTATATGCTAAAGTAGGGAATTGTGTAAACATAGAAGCCAGCAAAAGTAGAATTAATCCAATTAAAGTTGTGTTCTGCTCACTTGCTTAATGGATTTTTAAAGCGCTTAATTAAATCCATTGATACTAAAGTAGAAATCTAAGCTTATCACTTTAGCATGGATTAAAAATGGTGATAGTAAAGTCAAGTTCATTAGACGAAAAACGGATGACATTCGAAAATTAACTAAAACCGAATGGAACCATCTGAAGAAAATCCTGTAGACTTAGCATCTAGAGGAATTAGTTCTAGCCAACTGACGTAGTTTAGATAAATTCAATTTTAAATGACAAATAGACAATTAGAATAATTCTATATTTGAATAGATTCATTCAATCAAAGTTAAAGAAAGAATCTTATCCTTCTTTTCTATCCGTAAAGGAGCTAAAACGAGCTGAAAAGATTGACAAAACTACAATGCAGAATTTGATGTTAGACATCCAATAATTTTAGACCCAAAGACTCATAAAGAAACCTTGCATGGAGGAATAAACTTAATGCGAAATTATATCCAAAGAAAATATTGGATTTTCGGGCTAAAGAATTCCTTAAATGCTTATTTGAGAGAATGTGTCAAGTGTGCTAGGTATAGACAAAATACTGCACAACAAATAATGGGCACTCTGCCCAAGTACAGAGTTACTATGTCGAAACCATTCTCAAATAGTGGAATATATTACGTAGGTCCTTATTTTGTTAAATGTTCCAAGAATCTTGGACTATAAACTTATAAAAGATACATTGCCGTATTTGTGTGTATTACCACCAAAGCCATACATCTAGAAATGGTAAGAGAGTCAACCTCATATGCATTCCTAGCAGCCCTCAGAAGATTTGTTTCTAAAAGAGGTAAAGTTGCCAATATCTATTCGGGTAACGGAACAAATTTCGTGGGAGCTTCAAGAAAGTTAGATCAAGGTTTAGTTAAAGCTATCAAGGAAAACACAATGATTGCCGCGCAGGTTAAAAAAAATATATTATATAATTGATTGGCATTTTAGCCCCCTGGCAAGACCTTACATCGGAATCTGGAGGGTAATAAGGGGCATTGTCTGACATACGAAGAGATGTCAACACTTTTATGTCAAATAAAAGCATGATTGAATTTAAGACCATTGTATACTTCGGGTAATGCAATGGATCAACAGGATCACTTCTTGATTGGAAGACCACCTTTAGAGATTGTTGAACCAATTGAAAATGAGTAAATTGGTAATTTAGATAGGTGGAAATTAATCCAAAGGAGTATTTGCATACTCTACAACATAAGGACAAGGACAAATTGTCTTGTTGAAGGATGAGAACAGTCATCCAGACAGGTGGCCAATAGGAAAAATGGAAAATGTCCATGAGACCAAAGACACAAAGGTTAGAGTGATAGAATTGAAACTACAAGATGTATTTAACACTAGACCAATAAACAAAATTTGTCCCCTAGACGGAATAAAGTCTGTCGATAAAATGGAATCTGATCCCGAAGAGACAAAACAAAAACAAGAGAGAACGCTATAGTCGGGTGCTCCGACTATCAGATACCCGTTACTCAGGTAAAGGGAGTGCGAGGGAGATGGAGATAGAAACTTTGATCACGCATAACTTTTTAACGAATGGTTCGATTTGAAAAATTTCTTCTACATTTCGATAGGTATTGATAAACACAATAAAACGGCATTTTTACTTTTCCGAAATATTCAAATTTTTAAAATCGTATATAAGCGATTGTGGGCGTTAAAGGGGGCGTGGCACCTTTTTGAAACAAACTTGCGCTGCGTAGGAACTCCTAGAATCTGCATGCAAAATGCCAATCTTCTAGCTTTTATAGTTTCCGATATCTCAGCGTTCATACGGACAGACAGACGGACAGACAGACGGACAGACAGACGGACAGACAGACGGACAGACAGACGGACAGACAGACGGACAGACAGACGGACAGACAGACGGACAGACGGACATGGCTATATCGACTCGGGTAGTGACCCTGATCAAGAATATATATACTTTATAGGGTCGGAAACGCTTCCTTCTAGCTGTTACATACTTTTGCACGAATACAATATACCCTTTTACTCTACGAGTAACGGGTATAAATACAAACTTCTTTTTGTACGGGCTGTGTTAATATTCATATTCTGCCAATTTTCTAACGCATCAGCTAAAGTTGATCAGCCAAGGTATGCAATAAGAAGATAAATAAGACTTCGGCAATATATTTAGACCCAATGGGGGACGTTGAAATTGTATCCTCCTCTTGGAATTTAATAATATTTTATAATATGGACGTTTACTTAAAAAACGTAAAGACTTAACACCAAAAATGAGGGTATTTGGGGAACGGCTTCATAGTTTTGAGGATAAATGTCTTTTAGTTCGGAGTAACACAGAAAGACCTTTCGAAAGGTGGTTAGGGTGCAACGATAGCTTGGTAAAGTACTTTTCCTTCTGTTCTGCGTTCACTTCTTTGACTGGTAGAACGTTTAAGTCGCGATGTTTATTTTCGTTGCGAACGTACCACGGTGCCGCGGTGATTGTTCTCAAGATCTTCGACTGAGCTCGCTGGACTATGTCAATATTGCTATTGCTGGCATTCCCCCATAACTGAGAGCCGTACATCCATATAGGTTTTAGTACCGAGTTATACAGCAGGACTTTATATTCAAGACTAAGAGGAGACCGAGCGTTGATGAGCCAATGAAGGCTACTGGCTTTTAGCTTTAGGTGTGTTCTTTTGGCTTCAATGTGCCGGCGCCATGTGAGTCTTCTGTTGTGGTGTACTCCTAGATATGTCACTTCGTTTGCTTGCGGGAGTAGAGTATGGTTTAACATGAGCGGCGGGCAGTCTTGCCTGTTCAGGGTGAACGTAACGTGCTTGCATTTTTGTTTGTTCACTTTAATTCGCCAATCTGATAGCCACTTTTCAACATCGACCAGATGAAGAGGTAGCTGCGCAGTTGCTTGCATCGGACATTTTGAGCGGCTGAGAATGGCTGTATCATCAGCAAACGTAGATGTTGTTAGTCGTGTGCTTGTTGGGATGTCTGCTGTGTAGAGGACATATAATGTTGGCTTGAGAGACGTCTAAAAATATGGCAGTACAGTACTCTCGTTTTTCGAACGCGTTCCGAATTTCTGATGTTATCCGGTTCACCTGCTCAATTGTTCCGTGCTTTTCACGAAACCCAAATTGATGTGACGGAATTCCTTCCTGGATTCTTAGGTATGTGTTTATCCGAGTTAATACGCATTTTTCAAAGAGTTTAGATAAGCATGAAAGTATGCTTATAGGTCTATACGACGTGGGAATTGTATGGTCTTTTCCCAGCTTTGGCTCATGTTGAAGCTAAGGCTCATATGGTAAAGTCGACAAAGTGAACGCACTAGTGGCAGGGTTTGGTTGGAAGACATTTTTAAGGTGGTAAAGGTGCTGGCTCTGTCTGTATCGCTGCGCGCACAGCCGCTTCTTCTTGCTGTAAAGCTTTTCTGAGTCGACGTGAGGCATATTTTAAGCTTTGCCTAGCAGATGGCGATCTGTGGAGTTGCCACTCTCGACGTAAGCGTCGCTTTTCGAGGACGAGCTCTTCTATTTGTTTTCTTTTGGTTGCTTTGTTTACTTGTAGTTTGGGGTGTTGAAACTCGAGCTGCAGAGTCGAGTAGAGACTCCAGTGTATTAACAAATCTGTCTACGATGGCTTCATAGTTAAGATGAGAACTTAGCTCAATGTGTGAGCTAATGTATTTCTTGTACTTAACACAATTGGTTTTCTGTGATGTCAATTTATACGATTGCTCCATTGCGCCTGGATGTTGGAGTAGAATAAACAGGACAGGCGAGTGATCAGATGAAAGATCCGAGAGGCATTCGGCGCCTGTCAACGCCGTTGGCGTTCCACGAAGATATCCTTAGGGAAGTCATTATTTGGATTGTTGTGAAACCAGCATTTGAATCAATAGATTTTGGTTTCGCATTAAATCTTGCATAGTTGTGCGCATAAACCACATAAACTCCGTAAGGCTTTGTTGCAGGCTGTATATCATATCTTCAAAGTTGCTTTTTGACTGCTCCGGGAATTGTTGCTGCTGAGCCGTGTTTGGTTCTTGGTATGCTGATTGTAGAAATGAACTTTTTGAGACAGGGTTAGCCAGTCCTGATTTTAAAGCGCTTGCGTAAGTCACATTTTTATCAGAGTTTAAGGGTTCTAGTGAGGATCTGGCTGCAGTCGAGAAGAAGACTTCAGGGTTTGATCTGGAAGCTGTCATCTGTTTATTTTGGGTGCGGGCGGCAGTTCCTCTCTGGTGGATGCGACTTTTCAGCTCCTTATAAACAGGGCAGCCTCTGTAGTTAGCAGTGTGATTTCCACCGCCGTTGCCGCACTTTTTCGAGTTGCAGTCATCTTTGCTCGCTGGGCAGTGTGCGGAGTCATGAAGATCTCCACAAACTACACACACCGGGCGCAGTTTACAGTATGACCTTGTATGGCCATATTCTTGGCAGTTCGCACATTGTACCGGGCCATTGCGTTTGTGCGGTTCCTCAACTGTAATTCTGCGGTGCAGCAGGAACTGAAGATTGTAAATGGGGTGCACTTCGTATTTCTTTAGGGGCTTATTTTCTGGTTGGAGCTCAACCTTAAAGAGTGGCTGCGGCTATCCCTTCTCTTGAAGCGCCCTTGTTATCTCTGCAGGCGTTACGTTGGATTCTATGCCCTTAAGTACGACTTGCAGGCCCTTGCTACTTTTTAGCTGATACGTGTAAAAGTTCTTTTTATTCTCGGAAAGATACTTCGATAATACTCTGTAATTATCTTCAGACTTCATTTTAACCTTTGTTTCCTGGATGTTGCCCTTTACTAGTGGTATTATGTGGAAGTTATCCTTTCCAATAAGCTCGATAATTTTGTTGACAAGAACATTGGAACTTTTTTCTCGAATATAAATAGGCGGAGGTTTTGGCTTTCTTTTCTCGACTTCAGTGGATTCGGCTGCCTCAACGTCATAGGCGTCTTCCAAGATTTTAAATCGGTTTGAGTTCATGGGCTTTTCTATTCCAGCTAGGCTAGCAATGTTACGGGTTATTTTGCGTTGAGAATTTAGAGGGCTCAGCTTTCTTTTGATTTGGATGTAGCGATCCATACTAGTCTGCACAGCCGGCTTAGCACATTCATTGGTTTTGTTCTGTTTTTCGGGCAGCGCAGCGGCAGACGTATTAATATTTGCGCTGCTAGCTGATGATGTCATTAAACGCGCAGTCGATACGGTTGCAGTTGCTGTTGTAGTTACAGTTGACGTTGTTAAAGAAATTGCGGTGCTAGTTACTGCTGATGAGGTTTTTGCATACCTGCATTGGAGCACATTCAGCTTTCTTAGGCAGCAGAGACGTCGATGGTAGCGAGGGGGAGCAAGAACGCGCTCCCTCGCTTGCTACGTTTAAGAATTCGGTCAAGTTGGGGGTAATTGCCCGCGCTTGATCAGAGCTTGCATTATTTTCGGTTGCTTTAAAAGAGAAGTACGCTTTATTTCTCTGTAGTGAGAGCCGTCTCTCGTCTTGCTCACGTTGACGTTGTGTGCGAACGTCGTTCAGACTCATTGTATTCGTGGTAAAGTTAATTAGAGTTTTAAGTGTTAAGTCGTTATATTAATTAAATGACCAATCAATATAAACATTCGCGATTTCATCGCAGAAAGCGTCTTTTCGCGTTATAGTAGATTTATTAAAACGGTCACTGCACTTTTGTGATTTTATTGAATACTTTTTCCCGAAATACAATAAATACACGTCTGCATGCGACGACAGTCTTAAAGAAATTTACGAAAGTATCAAGAACATGACGGTGGTATTGCAAGAATCTTATTATGTGTACAAAGAGTCTATTAACTTTTTTATGATAACCAAACAGCTAAGTAACATTATCGATAAATGCGAAAAATTTAATATGGAACCATAAACCTATTAATAGACATAAACAATATATCCGACTTAATATAAACATATTAAAACCTAGTCAGCTAAAAAGTGAGATTTAAAAAATAAATGACAGTTTGTCTGAAAATTTAGTTTTGCCAGGAAAAAGAACAAGCACAGAATTAAAGGAGGTTTACACGTCATTGACGGCTAGAGGTTTAGTTGTGGATATAAAATTAATAATTAATGCCAAAATACCATTGTTTGGTAGACATGTTTAATTAGACGACCGCATGGTCACAGTGCATGTAGATTCTCAGCACTTGATTTATAATTTCGAGATCGATGCATATCACCTTATGGCAGAATCTACTATAAATAAATTACAAAAGTGGCAGTCAAATAAAAGAGTTATTGAGGGAAGTTGGCCTCGGAGTAGTGCTAACGACAATAGTTGTGAGATTAAACCTCTCAAAACAAATAATGCATCGAACTGCAGAGAGTAAGTCATATTGGGTTGAGTTGGAAAAGAAAAGTAGTTGGCTTTTTAAGGTTCAGAACAATTCTAAGGCTACAGTTCAATATAGCAACTCAAAAATAGAGATTGTAGATTTACCTGAATAAGGAATAATGACGTTAAGGTCAGATTGTACTGCTCGAACTGATGATAAAATATTGGTTGCTCAACACAGTATTCAGCTAGAAGATCAAGGAACATTAGCTTTGTCTTACATTGGACAAGTCAACGGAATACCAAAGATTATTTGGAACCCGCTCGACATGCCATTAATTAATCATACAGTCGAAATCAATCGTTTATCAAAGCAAATTCATTATTTAAAAATTATTGGGTTATTATTCATTTAACTGGACATGCATCCCTAATTTTAGCAATCGTAATAATAACAATATTAACTGTATATATTATAAGAAAAATAAAAATACGAAGGTAGTTACGACCTAGCGGTATGCTTAATATTTGAATTGGTAGATAGAATAAATCAATGATATAAAAATGTTTTATGCTACAAAAAAAATATTATAAATAATCTTCACTAAAATGTTAAATTTCAATAATAGCATGTCGTTGCAAAGTGTCAAATTTATTATGCAAAATAAAATATATCGAATAAATACAGTCCACTAATTATAACCGTTACTCGTAGAGTAAAAGGGTATATTCTATTCGTGCAAAAGTATGTAACAGGTAGAAGGAAGCGTTTCCGACCCCATAAAGTATATATATTCTTGATGAGGATCACTAGCCGAGTCGATCTATCCATGTCCGTCTGTCCGTCTGTCAGTCTGTCCGTATGAACGCTGAGATCTCGGAAACTATAAAAGCTAGAAGATTGGCATTTTGCATGTAGATTTTAGAAGTTCCTACGCAGCGCAAGTTTGTTTCAAAATGGTGCCAGGGTGAACGTAACGTGCTTGCATTTTTGTTTGTTCACTTTAATTCGCCAATCTGATAGCCACTTTTCAACATCGACCAGATGAAGAGGTAGATGCGCAGTTGCTTGCATCGGACATTTTGAGCGGCTGAGAATGGCTGTATCATCAGCAAACGTAGATGTTGTTAGTCGTGTGCTTGTTGGGATGTCTGCTGTGTAGAGGACATATAATGTTGGCTTGAGAGACGTCTAAAAATATGGCAGTACAGTACTCTCGTTTTTCGAACGCGTTCCGAATTTCTGATGTTATCCGGTTCACCTGCTCAATTGTTCCGTGCTTTTCACGAAACCCAAATTGATGTGACGGAATTCCTTCCTGGATTCTTAGGTATGTGTTTATCCGAGTTAATACGCATTTTTCAAAGAGTTTAGATAAGCATGAAAGTATGCTTATAGGTCTATACGACGTGGGAATTGTGTGGTCTTTTCCCAGCTTTGGCTCATGTTGAAGCTAAGGCTCATATGGTAAAGTCGACAAAGTGAACGCACTAGTGGCAGGGTTTGGTTGGAAGACATTTTTAAGGTGGTAAAGGTGCTGGCTCTGTCTGTATCGCTGCGCGCACAGCCGCTTCTTCTTGCTGTAAAGCTTTTCTGAGTCGACGTGAGGCATATTTTAAGCTTTGCCTAGCAGATGGCGATCTGTGGAGTTGCCACTCTCGACGTAAGCGTCGCTTTTCGAGGACGAGCTCTTCTATTTGTTTTCTTTTGGTTGCTTTGTTTACTTGTAGTTTGGGGTGTTGAAACTCGAGCTGCAGAGTCGAGTAGAGACTCCAGTGTATTAACAAATCTGTCTACGATGGCTTCATAGTTAAGATGAGAACTTAGCTCAATGTGTGAGCTAATGTATTTCTTGTACTTAACACAATTGGTTTTCTGTGATGTCAATTTATACGATTGCTCCATTGCGCCTGGATGTTGGAGTAGAATAAACAGGACAGGCGAGTGATCAGATGAAAGATCCGAGAGGCATTCGGCGCCTGTCAACGCCGTTGGCGTTCCACGAAGATATCCTTAGGGAAGTCATTATTTGGATTGTTGTGAAACCAGCATTTGAATCAATAGATTTTGGTTTCGCATTAAATCTTGCATAGTTGTGCGCATAAACCACATAAACTCCGTAAGGCTTTGTTGCAGGCTGTATATCATATCTTCAAAGTTGCTTTTGACTGCTCCGGGAATTGTTGCTGCTGAGCCGTGTTTGGTTCTTGGTATGCTGATTGTAGAAATGAACTTTTTGAGACAGGGTTAGCCAGTCCTGATTTTAAAGCGCTTGCGTAAGTCACATTTTTATCAGAGTTTAAGGGTTCTAGTGAGGATCTGGCTGCAGTCGAGAAGAAGACTTCAGGGTTTGATCTGGAAGCTGTCATCTGTTTATTTTGGGTGCGGGCGGCAGTTCCTCTCTGGTGGATGCGACTTTTCAGCTCCTTATAAACAGGGCAGCCTCTGTAGTTAGCAGTGTGATTTCCACCGCCGTTGCCGCACTTTTTCGAGTTGCAGTCATCTTTGCTCGCTGGGCAGTGTGAAATAGTAAAAAAAACCTCCAACAACAACACACCGGGCGCAGTTTACAGTATGACCTTGTATGGCCATATTCTTGGCAGTTCGCACATTGTACCGGGCCATTGCGTTTGTGCGGTTCCTCAACCGTAATTCTGCGGTGCAGCAGGAACTGAAGATTGTAAATGGGGTGCACTTCGTATTTCTTTAGGGGCTTATTTTCTGGTTCGAGCTCAACCTTAAAGAGTGGCTGCGGCTTTCTATCCCTGTTAGTGTTGAAGACTGTCTTCAGGCGTTAAATCCCTTCTCTTGAAGCGCCTTTGTTATCTCTAGGGTTGTCGGACTCTATGCCCTTAAGTACGACTTGCAGGCCCTTGCTACTTTTTAGCTGATACGTGTAAAAGTTCTTTTTATTCTCGGAAAGATATTTCGATAATACTCTGTAATTATCTTCAGACTTCATTTGAACCTTTGTTTCTTGGATGTTGCCCTTTACTAGAGGTATTATGTGGAAGTTATTCTTTCCAATAAGCTCGATAATTTTGTTGACAAGAACATTGGAACTTTTTTCTCGAATATAAGGCGGGGTGGCTCTCTCGACTTCAGTGGAATCGGCTGCCTCAACGTCATAGGCGTCTTCCAAGATTTTAAATCGGTTTGAGTTCATGGGCTTTTCTATTCCAGCTAGGCTAGCATTGTTACGGGTTATTTTGCGTTGAGAATTTTGAGGGCTCAGCTTCCTTTTGATTTGGATGTAGCGATCCATACCAGTCTGCACAGCCGTCTTAGTACATTCATTGGTTTTGTTCTGTTTTTCGGGCAGCGCAGCGGCAGACGTATTAATATTTGCGCTGCTAGCTGATGATGTCATTAAACGCGCAGTCGATGCGGTTGCAGTTGTTGTAGTTACAGTTGACGTTGTTAAAGAAATTGCAGTGCTAGTTACTGCTGATGAGGTTAGGTTATTGCATACCTGCATTGGAGCACTTTCAGCTCTCTTTGCCCGCAGAGACGTCGATGGTAGCGAGGGGGAGCAGAACGCGCTCTCTCGCTCGCTACGTTTAAGAACTTGGTCAAGTTGGGGGTAATTGCCCGCGCTTAATCAGAGCTTGCATTATTTTCGGTTGCTTTAAAAGAGAAGTACGCTTTATTTCTCTGTAGTGAGAGCCGTCTCTCGTCTTGCTCACGTTGACGTTGTGTGCGAACGTCGTTCAGACTCATTGTATTCGTGGTAAAGTTAATTAGAGTTTTAAGTGTTAAGTTGTATATTAATTAAATGACCAATGAATATAAACATTCGCGATTTCATCGCAGAAAGCGTCTTTTCGCGTTATAGTAGATTTATTAAAACGGTCACTGCACTTTTGTGATTTTATTGAATACTTTTTCCCGAAATACAATAAATACACGTCTGCATGCGACGACAGTCTTAAAGAAATTTACGAAAGTATCAAGAACATGACGGTGGTATTGCAAGAATCTTATTATGTGTACAAAGAGTCTATTAACTTTTTTATGATAACCAAACAGCTAAGTAACATTATCGATAAATGCGAAAAATTTAATATGGAACCATAAACCTATTAATAGACATAAACAATATATCCGACTTAATATAAACATATTAAAACCTAGTCAGCTAAAAAGTGAGATTTAAAAAATAAATGACAGTTTGTCTGAAAATTTAGTTTTGCCAGGAAAAAGAACAAGCACAGAATTAAAGGAGGTTTACACGTCATTGACGGCTAGAGGTTTAGTTGTGGATATAAAATTAATAATTAATGCCAAAATACCATTGTTTGGTAGACATGTTTAATTAGACGACCGCATGGTCACAGTGCATGTAGATTCTCAGCACTTGATTTATAATTTCGAGATCGATGCATATCACCTTATGGCAGAATCTACTATAAATAAATTACAAAAGTGGCAGTCAAATAAAAGAGTTATTGAGGGAAGTTGGCCTCGGAGTAGTGCTAACGACAATAGTTGTGAGATTAAACCTCTCAAAACAAATAATGCATCGAACTGCAGAGAGTAAGTCATATTGGGTTGAGTTGGAAAAGAAAAGTAGTTGGCTTTTTAAGGTTCAGAACAATTCTAAGGCTACAGTTCAATATAGCAACTCAAAAATAGAGATTGTAGATTTATCTGAATAAGGAATAATGACGTTAAGGTCAGATTGTACTGCTCGAACTGATGATAAAATATTGGTTGCTCAACACAGTATTCAGCTAGAAGATCAAGGAACATTAGCTTTGTCTTACATTGGACAAGTCAACGGAATACCAAAGATTATTTGGAACCCGCTCGACATGCCATTAATTAATCATACGGTCGAAATCAATCGTTTATCAAAGCAAATTCATTATTTAAAAATTATTGGGTTATTATTCATTTAACTGGACATGCATCCCTAATTTTAGCAATCGTAATAATAACAATATTAACTGTATATATTATAAGAAAAATAAAAATACGAAGGTAGTTACGACCTAGCGGTATGCTTAATATTTGAATTGGTAGATAGAATAAATCAATGATATAAAAATGTTTTATGCTACAAAAAAAATATTATAAATAATCTTCACTAAAATGTTAAATTTCAATAATAGCATGTCGTTGCAAAGTGTCAAATTTATTATGCAAAATAAAATATATCGAATAAATACAGTCCACTAATTATAACCGTTACTCGTAGAGTAAAAGGGTATATTCTATTCGTGCAAAAGTATGTAACAGGTAGAAGGAAGCGTTTCCGACCCCATAAAGTATATATATTCTTGATGAGGATCACTAGCCGAGTCGATCTATCCATGTCCGTCTGTCCGTCTGTCCGTCTGTCAGTCTGTCCGTATGAACGCTGAGATCTCGGAAACTATAAAAGCTAGAAGATTGGCATTTTGCATGTAGATTTTAGAAGTTCCTACGCAGCGCAAGTTTGTTTCAAAATGGTGCCACGCCCCCTTTAACGCCAATCGCTTATATACGATTTTAAAAATTTAAATATTTCGGAAATGTAAAAATGCAGTTTTATTGTGTTTATCAATACCTATCGAAATGTTTTATTTTTCAAATCGGACCATTCATTAAAAAGTTATGCGTGATCAAAGTTTCTATCTCCATCTCCCTCGCACTCCCTTTACCTGAGTAACGGGTATCTGATAGTAGGGGCACCCGACTATAGCGTTCTCTCTTTTGTATTGCAATGTTATAAATAAATATACTCAATTGTAATTAACAAATACACCTAATCTTGCCGGCCTTTGCCAGAATGTTCAGACGAACACTAATAAAAACGAGGACGGAAGCTAACTTCGGCAAGCCCAAGATTTAATGCCCTTGCAGACTAAAACTGAAAAAGTAGCGAAAGGAATAAGGTAAACTAGATTTGCATCGTTTCATGTCAATTGCTTTTGTACTGCAAAAATGTCATATAAAAATAGAAAAAAGGGATACTTTCGCAGCCTTTAACAATTTTTCCTACCGAAGCTATAGATATAGACGTCTGATCGGCAAGCGCTTTTACCCTAATCAAGATATGCGTAAATAAATAAGACTTGGAAAAATTTATGTCAGTAGCTTACACACTGCGCGAAATATTCTGATAATCAACAAATTTGGACCGATTTCAGCCTATTGTTCCTATCTGAGCTATATGATATAGACGTATGAATGGCACGCGTTTTTACCCTGATCAAGGTATGCATAAAAAAATACGATTTGGAAAGATTCATGTGAATAGCTTGTATACTGCGAGAAATATCCTAAAAATCATTAAATATTTACCGATTTCACCCGAAATCCGATCGGGGCGGTTTTCAAACTTGATCTGCTTACACTTGTTTTAGGATGACTGTGAAAGTTTCGGATCGCTAGCTTTTAAACTGAGCTCGCAAACGGTATTGAAACAGACGGACAGACAGACATGGCTATATCGACTCCCCTATTGATCCTGATCAAGAATATTTATACTTTATGGGGTCGGGAACGTCTCCTTCACTGCGTTACAAACTTCTGACCAAAATTATAATACCCTCTGCAAGAATATAAAAAGTATAATACTTTATGAGCACTGACATGCAATGTGACAGTTGTAAATCGATCTTGAGCCATAAACTATGATTTGTAAATTTAAACCCTACAAGGGAGCGGTGGTAACACTTGTAATTTGTAAGTGCAGGCCACTTGAACCTAACCGAAAATAATCACTTGAGATCTTTCTCACACTGCACGAAGAGTTCCTGTCCGGGGGTCAAATAATAACCCTCCGGCTCAGGCAGACACAGCTTTTGCGTAGGCCACAGAATAAGAATTTCATGTTAGTTTCCTAATTAGGGACTTAGAAAATAAAATTGAGTTTGAAAACAGAACTCAACTGAAAAGGTTGTTTTATTTAATTCAGTAACTCATCCCTTTCAATGGTATTGATGTAGTTAATCAGTTTTGAGAATGTGAATGAAACAGCATTTAATATAAAATATAGAAGAGAGGAGATCATCAGCGCGGCGAAAACAATCCAAACTCCAAAAAAGCTAATAAATCCGCCTTTGGCACATGTACGATTTTGTTCGATCTTGTTCGCAACCTCGACACATGCGTCACAACAGAATGATGTCCGACCAGTGAAAACAAGCTTGGACTTTGGTCAGCGCTTTTACCAGGTTGCATTTTTTGCAGAACAGACCGGGAGCGACGCCATGGGTTGCCGTGGGTTTTAGTAACGCAATCTGCGATACCTTTTCTGGGTCTGTTCCGTGTTTTTAGGGTAGTACCGCTGTTTGACTGGTTGGTCGTCCTTCATGGTGGTCCTTCTCGTGGGCCCGAACGTTCCTGCTGCCTGTAGCCTGCTCACCAGCCCTTCGCAGATGAAGCTCGCGGTGGAGCCGGTATCCACCGTGACCTTAATCTTTTCGACACCAATGAGCACTGTGGCTCTTCTTCCGCCTGCAGGTCGCCCATTAATTTCGAGAGGCAGCGCCTTGCGATCAATGGCCGCCCCTCGGAGGCTGGGGTCGCAGGGCGTTTCCTGACCCGGAACAGCACTGAACCGTCTGGACTCCTAATTTTCCGTCTGGACCCCCGCATCTGCGGCAGGCCTGGTTTGTGGCCGCGCAGGATACCTCTCGGTTGTGTGTTCGAGTCCTCCTGGGTCTCCTCCAGGTCTCCCAGTGCCGATTGTTGGCTATAAACCACTTTAAGTGCCTTGTAGTAGCTCGTATAGCGGCATTGCTCGTGGAATCCGATTTATGTCGAGACCGTACGTCACGACTGACCACTCTACTTGTTCAAAAACTCCAGGGGCTTGTCGTTGCCGCGGAAGTTCCACCCACGGACCTTCTTGGCTCCCTTTGCGCAGTCCTGCGTGTGCGTCCTGGTGGTCTCCTTCCTTTCCCGGCTACTCTCTTTGCCGGTCTTTGCTTGCGATGCTCAAAACATCCAAGCTCGCTATGAAGCCCTCGGCACTCGGGGTTGTGAGCTTGAACTTTGGCGTGGGCAGTTTCCGGAATTTTCTTTCCAGGGCCGTTACCAAGTCGGCGATATCCGGCTCCTCTGCCGTCTGGTCAACAAAGTCTCCCAGAGTCTTCCTCATCGACTCGACTAAGCCCTCAAGTTCTACTCAGAGAACCTGGCTCGTCTCGTCAGAGACTGAGATTATAAATCCATGACTTTCCCATCTGTAAACTTTTGTTACCTTGGTCAGGATAATCACTCATGGGAGCCAGATGTAACGACCTAATTCATTAGTTCTTGCTCGCTACGTAAACGTGCGGCTATCTCAGAGAGGTTGTGACCAAAGGATAATGCAAGAAAGGATTGCGTTGGTACTAATTTATTGTTTCTCGTATTATAGCCTTACGCTGTTCTCTGCTGCGTCGCTCCTTGCTGGCCACTGCTGAGTCGCCCTTGGCCTGCTGCTGCGTCGCTTCTGGCTTGCTGCTTGGTGACTGGGATCGGGACGGCTCTACCGCGACTCTGGATGTTAGGCGAACTTCCCTAACGGGGCCGGCAAGGTGCATCGCCTAGCAGGTGAAACAATGTTTTGACTTATCGCCTAGCCATCTGGACTTTTTCGGCAAGGGGTATCGCCTATGATAAACTGGGCTGTCCCTTATAGCACCTTTGGATCTCAGCGCTGTAGCCTCACCCTTCTAGACTTGTCGTATTTCGGCGTCTAGACTTTGCGATCTTGATCCTTGGGCACTTGAGTCTTGACTTTACTTATTCCGCGTTCACGCACTCGCTCTGACTCTCACCCTCGTACTGTCTCTGAGATGCGCTTGCGCCGTTGTTTAATAGGCGCTGGAGGTGCCGTTATTTCCCTCCTCCAGATCGGGTCCACTGGCGTACCGTTAATTCACGGGGCGTCCTCTTTGTGCGGGTCCGAAGTCCCTCAGTTTACCGTTTGACCTTTTTGCCCTTGCCGTGCATGAGTCCAAGGTCCGTATATTTCCCGTTTGACCTGGATACCCTTCACTTCTGCGGCATTCTCGACTTCTTCGCTGTTGCCCAGCCGCTCTTTTGCATCGGGATTTGTGGGAAGTTTTTCATTTTCAAAAAATCGAAAATTTTTGTTAAAAGTTGTGCCAAGCACCTTTAAAAAAGATGATAAAGCATACGGTTTAATAAAGATGGTAGATTAATTAGGAGAAGTCTACTAGAGTAGGATGGTAAAATAAGGCTTGCATTCCAGTTAAGGCCCCGTAAAGCAAATAATAAAAAGTTATTTTGCACAGACTCTATCCGGTCTATATGTACACCATACTGAGGACTCCATACCGTTGAACAGTACTCCAGAATTGGACGGACTAGTGAAACGAACAGAGTCTTTATAACATAGGGATCATCGAATTCATTTGACCATCTTTTAATAAATCCAAGTACTCCCCTAATATGGTCACAAAACTTGATTTTTGGGTCAAGAAGGACGCCAAGGTCATCAAAATGTGTAATTCTAGACAACGCACAACCATCCAGTGTATACGTGGCATATTGTTGGTTCACCCTAAAAAATGTCATTACTTTACACTTAGCGCTATTTAAATCCAAAAGATTTTCACAACACCATGTTTGAAAAGCATTTAGGTCAGATTGTAAGTCTGAACTGCTGGAAATTTCGTTATATTGCAGGCATAACTTAACGTCATCTGCGTATATAAGAACTCGCGACCTTGTCAAGACTAGAGGGAGATCGTTTATAAAGAAAGTAAATAGAAGTGGGCCAAGGTGGATTCCTTGTGGGACGCCTGACGTAACTCGGATCAAATTAGAGATCGAGTTTTTAAAGAGGACTCGTTGAGTTCTACCACTTAGATAAACCCTAATAAGTCTAGCTTTAATACAAGAAGCGAGTGATTTACTGAATCAAACGCTTTACTAAAATAAGTGTAAACTACGTAAGTCTACATGTTCTTTCTGAAGCCATTTATTACAAAAGACGTTCGCTTTATAAATCCATGTTGACATGGAGATATAATTGATCCACAAATATGTTGCAAGTGGGGTGTAATAACGTTTTCGAAAAGCTTTGGGATGTAAGTACTTGTATTCAATTTATTTCCTTTCTTATGAAGAAGAATAACAAATGACTCCTTCCAGATAAGTGGAAAATGAGAAGTTTTCAAAGACAAGGTAAACAATTTGTGAACAGAGTTTCAGCACAGTATTTAAGCACGCAGCCTGGAACACCGTCCGGTCCAGGTGAGTAGACTGGTTTAACTTTTTGCAGATCCAAGAGAAGGGAGCTTTCGCTTAACCTCGGACAAGAAATTAAGTTTGACTTGGCTATGGCATTTGAATAAGACGGATTTGGACGGGATGAAACAGAATATGTTGTCTGGAAAAACTGGGCAAACAGATCGGCAATTGCCAGTTCAGTATTTGCCGTAGAATTTTCAAATGATAGTGATGCAGTGTAACAGGATGATGAAAATATTAGAATTTTCGTCAGGGGACCATGTCGCACTAGGTATATTAAAATCACCTAATACTATTAACTGATCTCGATCTGACAGTTTTTTGGAAATGGACTGAATAACGGAAAGGTGACTTGCGTAAATAGGGAACTCAGATGATGGTGGGATATATGAACAAGTAATATATACAAAACTACCGGGAAACGATAATTTTATACCTAGGAATTCGATGTCGTAAAATTCTTCGAAAGTTAGTGATTCAAACGAAAAGGTGAAGTCGACAGCAATCAGGACTCCAGCTCCCCGTCTGGACTGACGATCAAGCCTGTAAATTGTGTTCTTACCCGGGAGAATTTCGGAGCTAAGAATATCCGGCCTTAACCCGGTCTCTGTACATACCATAATATTATATGGGAATGAAAATCTATCCGAGTACAATTTAGTCAGCTTACTAAGTAAGCCATTAGTATTCTGATAGCAAAGAAGAAAGGAGGAGGCTAGTTTTTTGGGATAGAAGAGGATGTGGAGGGCGCTGGGGATGGTTCTTTAATGGAATTTTCCATTTCCCCTGAACTATTCTTTTTATACCCTTACAAAAGGTATTATAATTTTGGTCAGAAGTTTGTAACCCAGTGAAAAAGACGTTTCCGACCCTATAAGGTGTATATATTCTTGATCAGGATCAATAGGGGAGTCGATATAGCCATGTCCGTCTTTCCGTCTGTCCGTCCGTCCGTCTGTCCGTCTGTTTCAATACCGTTTGCGAGCTCAGTTTAAAAGCTAGCGATCAGTCGTCCTAAGACAAGTGTACGCAGATCGAGTTTGAAAACCGCCCCGATCGGATGTCTATATCCTATAGCTCCCATAGGAACAATCGGATACAACTTGCAAGAATGGAAGATATTTCGCGCAGCGTAAAAGCGATTGACATAAATCTTTCCAAATCTTATTTTTTTATGAATACCTTGATCAGGGTAAAAGCGCGTCTATATCCTATAGCTCCCATTGGAACAATAGGGTAAAATCGGTTAAAATTTAATGATTTTTAGGATATTTCGCGCAAAATATAAGCAATTGGCATGAGTCTTTCCAAATCATATTTTTTTATGCATACCTGGATCAGATTAAAAACGCGTGGTGATCGGACGTCTATTTCCTTTAGCTCCCATAGGAACAATAGGGTAAAATCGGTTAAAATTTAATGATTTTTAGGATATTTAGCGCAGTATAAGCTATTAACATGAATCTTTCCAAATCGTATTTTTTATGCATACCGGCCGATACTGGTAGTACATATACAAATTCTGTAGTACCAAAAAGGGTTGCATGTGTTGTACCAAAAACGGTTGTGTTCGGCTGCCGCAGCTAAAACATGTATTTGTTTCACGGCTTGCCGCAGACCTCTCATCAATGGATATTACGGCTTATATCCGTAACAAAATCCAAGTTGATGATTTGAAGGTCGAACAATTTAAATTCTCTTATGCTAGGAAGGTATCATCATTTAAGATTGGTATTCCTTGTGTTCTTTTTCATCTGTGTGCTCCACCAGTTTCTGGTCCGAGAGCATATTTGTAAAAGAGTATGAAGCTAAGAGAAACGAGGACGGAAGCTAGCTTCGGCAAGCCGAAGTTTTAATACCCTTGCACACTTTGCCGAAATTGTTTAAACTGAAAAGTAGCCAAAGGAATAAGTGAACTATTGAACAATTGCTTTTATACTGCAAAAATGTCATATAAAAATAGAAAAAAAGGCCTTAAACAATTTTTCCTACGAAAGCTATAAGATATAGACGTCTGATCGGCAAGCGCTTTTACCCTAACAAGATATGCGTAAATAAATAAGACATGGAAAAATTTATGTCAGTAGCTTACACACTGCGCGAAATATTCTGATAATCATCAAATTGGGACCGATTTCACCCTATTGTTCCTATGGGAGCCGATCGGCACGCGCTTTTACCCTGATCAAGGTATGCATATAAAAATACGATTTGGAAGGATTCATGTCAATAGCTTGTATACTGCGCGAAATATCCTAAAAATCATTAAATTTTAACCGATTTCACCCTTCATCCGATCGGGGCGGTTTTCAAACTTGATCTGCGTCCACTTGTTTTAGGACGACTGTGAAAGTTTCAGATCGCTAGCTTTTAAACTGAGCTCGCAAACGGTATTGAAACAGACGGACAGACGGACATGGCTATATCGACTCCCCTATTGATCCTGATCAAGAATATATATACTTTATCGGTCGGAAACGTCACTGCGTTACAAACTTCTGACCAAAATGATAATACCCTCTGCAAGGGTATAAAAACGGTGAATATATTTGGCCCCGAGCACTTCTTGACTCTGGGTATTTTTTAACAGAGGACCTTGCTCACCGCTTACAGATCCGTAAAGAGGAGTCGTGTATAAACTTACTTGGTATTGGCGAGTCCAATTCTCAAGTTAAGAAAAAGGTACACACAATGGTGAAGTCGCGTATAAATGGTAGTGAGTTCTCTTTCGATTTTTGGATTTTGAAATCAATATCAGGATATCATCCTGACCAGTCGGTCAATATCAATGACTGGAAAATTCCAAAGAACCTACCACTAGCAGACTCCTATTTCTACAAGCCACAAAGAATAGATATGTTAATAGGAGCAGAATCATTTTTGGAATTATTAGCTGTTGGACAAATTAGACAAGGTCCTGACTTTCCAACTCTGCAGAAAACCCTCTTCGTCTGGGTTGTATTGGGTAGGTATAAGGCATCTTCCCCTACAGAAGTTGTGAAAAGTTTCAGTTGTAGTGAAGAGATTTTAGTGTCTATTGACAGCACAGTACAGAAGTTTTGGTCACTGGAAGAAATGCCATCTCTAAAGAAAATTCTGTCACCTGAGCAAAAGTTATGTGAAGAACACTACCGGAAGACTACTCAGGTTTTGCCATCAGGTCGGTTTGAAGTAAGACTGCCGTTTAAATCGGATCCAAATGAATTAGGCAACTCTTTTGAAGTTGCAAAACGGCGGTTTTTGTCGCTTGAAAGAAGGCTGTCTAGAGACCCTGAGATGAAGGAAATGTACCTAGAATTTATGGAGGAGTACCTTTCCTTAGGTCATATGTCTCTTACAGATAAACTTCCTTCTGCTCCACATTATGTTATCCCACATCAATGTGTTCTGAGACCCCAAAGTACGTCAACCAAGTTACGTGTCGTTTTCGATGCGTCTTGTAAAGCGTCAACTCAGAAGTCTCTAAATGACATTTTGATGGTTTGGCCGACAATCCAAGATGAGTTGTACTCAACGTTACTGCGCTTCCGACTGCATAGGTTTGCCTTAACCGCCGATGTAAAGAAAATGGATCGTCAAGTGATGGTGAATGAAGCAGATAGGCAGTTTCAACTTATAGGGTGGAGAAGAGACCCCTCTGAGTCCTTGAGATTATACAAGCTCAACACCGTAACATATGGTACTGGACCAGCCCCGTTTTTGGCTATTCGGTGTTTAAAAAAGTTAAGTGAGTCTGCCAAAGTTTCTTTTCCTAGAGCTGCTAAGGTTATTGGATCCGACTTTTATGTCGATGATATGTTGACTGGTGCTGCATGCGTAGAGGAGTTAAAGACTATTAAGTCTGATGTATCTCAGGTTCTTCAAACTGCAGGTTTTGAATTGACAAAGTGGTTTTCAAACTCCATACCCATCTCGGACTCAGAGTCAACTAAGGCGTTAGGAATATCGTGGTTGCCTAACGAAGATGCCTTCAAATTCCAAATTGACACTGCTGTCATGGGTCTCCGAGCGACAAAACGGAACATGCTATCGGTGACATCGAAGCTGTTTGACCCCCTCGGCTTATAAGGACCTACTGTAATTAGAGGAAAGATCCTATTGCAGGAACTTTGGCTTAATAAGTTAGATTGGGATAAGTCGATTCCTATTCATTTGGAAACAGCTTGGAATATGATAAAAATTACATTGTCTAAATTAGAGGAAATATCTATTCCTCGGTTTGTGCATACCGATCCGATGTCACCGGTCCAATTACATGCCTTTGCCGACGCATCCTTAAGAGCTTATGGAGCTTGCGTCTACATTCGTAGCAAAACTGCAGAAGGTTATAAAATATCGTATCGAATAGAGTTGCGGAGATTCAAGAGTGGTCAGGTGAAGCTACATGGCGGCATGTTCCAACGAAACAGAACCCAGCAAGAGGCTGTGACGTCGACGAAATCATACAGTCAATATGGTTTACTGGACCTGCGTTTTGAAAAGAGGAAGATGCAAACTGGCCCCAGAATGCACACTTTGACCTAGATGAAGAAGTCCTACTACAAGAATCGAGGAAGACTGCGGTCGGACTGACCGCTGCTGTAAGAAATTTGGATTTGATAGATGCCATCGAGGGATTTTCGTCATACCTTAAACTGCTTCGAATATTCGTTTATATGTTCCGCTTCATAAGAATGTGCAAAAAGAAAAGTATGGTATTTAAAAAAACTTTGTCGCCGACTGAATATAATGAAGCTTTTCTAAAAATTGTCGAGATATTACAGAAGCACGAGTATCATGAAGAAAGAGACAAAGTTCGTACAGGATCCAGAGTTGGCCCAAGTCATCAGCGATTGAATCCATTCATCCATGAAGACAAGGGGACTTGGTGTCACTTTTCTTTGGAAATGTAAACGCTCAGGAGGTCTTCAGTCAGATAGTTCAAACATGCATACGCTGCTTTAAGTGTAAGCCTCGACTAATGACACCAATTATGGGAAACTTACCCGCAGATCGTCTCCGTGCTCTCCGCCCATTTGCTATATGTGGCGTTGATTTTTGTGACCCTGTCTATAAGACATTGAAAATTCGTGATAGGCCTCCGTATAAGTCCTACATTGCGCTCTTCGTTTGTTTTGCGTCCAAAGCGGTTCATCTAGAAGTTGTTTCAGATTTAACCACAGATTCCTTTTTATTGGCTTTTCAAAGGTTCGTTGGGCGACACCGGGACGAACTTCGTCGGAGCGAGTCGCCACTTCCGGGCCCTTCGAGAGAGGATAGAGGACGAAGCCGACGCGATACGCGAATTCGCATAAAAAAGCGGATGCGAATTTGTGTTCACACCACCGCGGGCTCCGCACATGGGCGGACTATGGGAGGCAGGGGTCAAAACTGCCAAGAGCCTACTCCTACGGGCGGTGGGCAGCGCGCTCCTAAGCGCAGAAGAGCTGGAGACAGTCCTCGTGGGAATCGAGGCAGTGATGAACTCCCGGCCGCTCGGAGCAATCAGCAGCGGCCCAAGCGACGGAGAGGCGCTGACTCCCGGGCACTTACTGACAGGCGGGCCGCTACTCGCCACACCAGCACTCCGGACCCCGGACCAGGAGGGTCTCAACTGCTTGCGGCGATGGCGGCTTGTCTCGTCAGTCAGGCAAATGTTCTGGCGGCGATGGTCCCGGGAATATGTCCTGGGCCTCCAAATTCGGGGCAAGTGGCACCAGCAGCAGCCCAACATCAGCGAGGGAGATCTCGTCCTCGTAGCCGAGGACAACCTGCCGCCCCAACAATGGCTCCTCGGCAGAATAGTCGCCTGGCACGCAGGGGAGGACGGCATGGTCAGGGTTGTCGCGTGCGGACTAATGGAGGAGGCCTTTTCCGGCGGGCCATTCATAAGTTAGCTCCTCCACGTCAATATTTATGTCGTTTGCTAGCATGATTTTGTCCTCGAAATATGTAGTAAACTTTTCTTCTGGACGTCATTGACGGTTTTGGAATGCGTTTCTTAGTTCCCCTTTGGACGTTTTTGCTCCGAAAGCTACGATTAATTGCTCGCAGAGCCGACCGGCTGGCTCCAGCACGCGTGCGGCGTTTGCGTGAAGCCAAAGCCCCTTAAGCTTGGCAAGTAGTAGCATACGTATGCCCCCGGCATCTGCGCGATGTTTTGAAGCTGTGTGATCTAGTTACGAGCACACCGGCTGCCATCATACTCAATGGTTACTTCTTTTGCCAATGCGAGCGCCGCTGCTGGAGATTCTAAGAGTTTGTTTACCTTCTCGACGTGGAGTTGATCATCACTGTCAGCGGTCTCTTTTTCAACACTGGGTCTTCCACTACCAATGTTATCGTTGGCTCCGGGAACTTCGGTGCTGTTAACTTTAACAGCGTTGCTGTGAGTGTCACTGTTACCATCGGCGACATTCTCGAAGCTGTTGCCGATGACGTCATGGATGTGGCGAACATGATGAGTTTTGCTGTTGTTGGCGTCGTTGATTTCTGTATGAAT